>CM043015.1:31154910-31222798 GCA_023690525.1 Holotrichia oblita | reverse complement strand
AAGGAAGAAAGGAGGCTTCTTTGGTTTGTTTGGTAAAAAATCTAAAAAAGAAGATAAACTTGTAGCTGAGCAAGCTTGTGAAACAAGCCCGTGTAACACGCGAAAATTGCGACCAGTTCTGGTAACTGAAGTAGCTCGTTTGAATCAAGACCAATCATTACGAAAGAAGAAGTAAAAGAGGCTGCGCCTAAAGTAGAAGCTAAACCGTCTAAAGTTAAAATAGCAAAACCTGTCGATCAAAAAGAGGATGCCAAACTGAAAAAGGAGCAAACTTCTGATTTCTTAAAAGAGGAAGTTGATCGATTTGACGACGTCAAGAAATCTTACCCAAATCACCAGAAAAGTCCACACCCAAAGCAACTCATATCATCAAGGAACGAATAATCGTTCAAAGCGATTTAGCTGACGAAGAGCTAGCAAAACTTTAGATGAACCTGGCCAAGTCAAAGAAGATGTAGTGGTAAAGGAAAAACTAATTTTGGACGAACAAGGAAAGCCTAAACGAGAGGAAAGATCAAGTTCTGAGGAACCCGAAGAAAGGAAGAAAGGAGGCTTCTTTTGGTTTGTTTGGTAAAAAATCTAAAAAAGAAGACAAACTTGTAACTGAGCAAGCAGCAGAGCAAGCCCGTGTAACACGCGAAAACTGCGACCAGTTCTGGTAACTGAAGTAGCTCGTTTTGAAGATGTAAGACCAATCATTACGAAAGAAGAAGTAAAAGAAGAGCGCCTACCAAAGTAGAAGCTAAACCGTCTAAAGTTAAAATAGCAAAACCTGTCGATCAAAAAGAAGATGCTAAACTGAAGAAGGAGCAAACTTCTGATTTCTTAAAAGAGGAAGTTGATCGATTTGACGACGTCAAAAGAAATCTTACCCAAATCACCAGAAAAGTCCACACCCAAAGCAACTCATATCATCAAGGAACGAATAATCGTTCAAAGCGATTTACCTGACGAAGAACTAGCAAAACTTTTAGATGAAACTGGCGAAGTCAAAGAAGATGTCATGGTAAAAGAAAAATTAGTTTTGGACGAACAAGGGAAACCCAAACGAGAAGAAAGATCAAGTTCTGAAGAGTCCCGACGAAAAGAAGAAAGGAGGTTTCTTCGGTTTGTTTGGTAAAAAATCTAAAAGAAGACAAACTTGTAGCTGAGCAAGCAGCAGAGCAAGCCCGTCTAACACGGAAAATTGCGACCAGTTCCTAGTAACTGAAGTAGCTCGCTTTGAAGATGTAAGACCAATCATTAAGAAAGAAGAAGTAAAAGAGATTGCGCCTAAAGTAGAAGCTAAACCGGCAAAAGTTACAATAGCAAAACCTATCGATCAAAAAGAGGATGCCAAACTGAAAAAGGAACAAACTTCTGATTTCCTGAAAGAGGAGGTTGATCGATTTGACGACGTCAAAGAAATCTTACCCAAATCACCGGAAAAATCCACCCCAAAGCAACTCATATCATCAAGGAACGAATAATCGTTCAAAGCGATTTACCTGACGAAGAACTAGCAAAACTTTTGGATGAAACTGGCCAAGTCAAAGAAGATGTCATGGTAAAGGAAAAACTAGTTTTGGACAAACACGGAAAACCCAAACGAGAGGAAAGATCAAGTTCTGAGGAACCAGATGAAAAGAAGAAAGGAGGCTTCTTTGGATTGTTTTGGTAAAAATCTAAAAGAAGATAAACTTGTAGCTGAACAAGCTGCGGAGCAAGCCCGTGCAACACGGGAAAATTGCGACCAGTTCCTAGTAACTGAAGTAGCTCGCTTTGAAGATGTAAGACCAATCATTACGACAGAAGAAGTAAAAGAGGTTGCGCCTAAAGTAGAAGCTAAACCGTCTAAAGTTAAAATAGCAAAACCTTTCGATGAGAAAGAGGATGCTAAACTGAAGAAGGAGCAAACTTCTGATTTCCTGAAAGAGGAAGTTGATCGATTCGATGACGTGAGAGAAATCTTACCCAAATCGCTAGAAAAGTCCACCCCAGAGCAACTCATATCATCAAGGAACGAATAATCGTTCAAAGCGATTTACCTGACGAAGAACTAGCAAAACTTTTAGATGAACCTGGCCGATTCAAAGAAGATGTAATTGTAAAGGAAAAACTAGTTTTGGACGAACAAGGAAAACCCAAACGAGAGGAAAGATCAAGTTCTGAGGAACCCGACGAGAAGAAGAAAGGAGGCTTCTTTGGTTTGTTTGGTAAAAAAACTAAGAAAGAAGACAAAATTATAGATGCTCAAGCTATCGAGAAAGTTATATCAGAAGCACTAACTCAAGAATATGAAGTTGCTAAATTGCAAAGGACGCAATCTGCCGATTTCTTAAAAGAAGAAATTGATCGTTTTGACGATGTCAAGGAGGTGCCCAAATCCATTGAAAAATCTATTCTTACAGAAAATGTTACTGTAGAAAGTAAGGGAACTTCAGAAAAGGCGTTACCAGTCACAGAAAGTAAAATGATGTCAGATGAAAGTAAGCAATTGAAAGGAGATTTAATGGTTACACAAATTCTTAAACGAACTCCATCTGAAGAACACGAGGATAATATCTTCCAAACTGCATCCTTTTTAACAGCCGAAAGAGAAAATGTTGGCGATTTGTCAACTTTGAAGCAACCTGTTAAAATTGAAGCTATTCCTGTCAACGTAGAACAGGAAATAACCCAAACTAAAACGACTTCAGAGAAATCTGAAAGCATTGGTACAAAGACTGAAGCTACCGATGTATCACCTAAAAAGGGCAAAAAGAAAAAGAAGGGCAAGAGAGAAAGCAGCGAATCAGGGGACGAAAGCGATAACTCAAAGAAATCAGGTCTCTTTAAATTGTTCGGAAGAAAAGGAAAGAAAGACATCCCTGAAGATAACACAGACAAATCCAAAGATGATGATGATAACAAGTCAAAGTCCAGCACCTTGCAGTCTCAGAAGAAAATCGCCATTGCAGAAGAAAAATCTAAACCAGAACGAAAATCTAGTCAGAAAAAAAAGCTAAGAAGGAGAAGTCACTAGAAGATTCGTCAAAACCCCTTTTCGGTATCTTCGGGAAGAAAGAGAAAGTCAGCGACAAGAGTGCAGAACCTGCAAAAGTGATTCTTTCAGATGCCGCATTAAAAGACATGGAACACACCTCAGATTTCCTGCAACACGAAATCGAAAAATTCGATGATGTAAAGGAATCCAAGGAAAAATTATCAAGTCTGATGTATGTTTAGATGGCAAAATGACCATTGCGGAAATTACGAAAACACTTGAGCCAAAGACGTATGAAACTGGAGAGTTTCAAATAGTTGTCTCTCCAACAGGTGAACCTAAGAAGAGAGAATTTTTGATAACACTCGAGAAAGTAGAAAAACTAGAAACGGCAATATTGCCTACCACAACAGAAGCAGCAGCAAAAACAGCTACAGTACCACCTGTGACAACTCATAAAAAATTAATTATTGCAAAAATACCTCCAGAAATAACAGATGAAGACATATCTAAAGCACAAACACTAAAGATTTCAGACAAAGCCACTCCACAAGTTGAACTATCACAAGAAGTTTTGAAAAATATGATAGAAACAAGCAATTTCCTGAACCAAGAAATTTCCAGATTTCACGATGTAAGACCTACACTCCATGATCGCGAAAAATCACCAATATCAGAACACGAAGATGTCAAGGATAAAAAGAAGCGCAAAAGAAACCTCGACAAAAAAGTATAGAAGATGACGGTTCAAGAAGATCTGGCATTTTTGGATTATTTGGAAGAAAAGAGAAGAAGTCTGAAAGTCCAGAAATTGACATACACAAAACTGAAGAACAAAAGACTAAAATTGTGCAACCGGAGGGTGTTAATCAAGAGAAACCACTTTCTACTGCAATTGCAGCACCTTTAGATTTTGTAGAAAGCGTCCACTTGACCAATAACTTCTTAAATGATGAAATTAAAAATTATCATGATGTGAAGCGTTTGTCCCAAGAAATTCCACCGTCACAGGTTACATCGACATCTGAAATAAAGCCTGATATTACTCAAAAAGATCAAGATCAAAAGAATAAATCTAAACTTTTTGGTCTTTTTGGGAAAAGATCTGAAGACCATGAAGACGATCAATCTCACAAAGAGACTACATTGAAAGAAAAAAAGAGAACGAAGAAAAAGCGGTAGTCCATTTAGGTTATTCACGAAAAAATCTAAAGATGAAGAAAAACCCGATGAATCCAAGTTAATTATTTCAGAACAAACATTGCAGGATATGTATGAAACGAAGAACTTCTTAAGTACTGAAGTTATGCGATACAATGATGCACCATATGCACGAGAAGAAAAACAACCTGAAATCAAGAAATCGGTTGTCTTCGAAGATTTAGTTATTAAAATATCTGACTCAGAATCAACTGCTTTAGCTTCTACCACAACTATTGTCTCAGAAACCATTGAAGATGGAAAAATTAAAGTGGAAACTGTACTTAGAGAAATCAAAGAAGACCTACAACCAGCAGAAAAAGTTATTGTTGTAATCAAAGACGATGTTTCAGATACAGCTAAAACGTTTAAAGAAATAAGAGTTTTACCACCTGATATTATTGCACAAATTACTGCTAACATACCTGCTGATTCAGCCATTAAAGAAATACGAGTAGAAACTGTTGAAGAGGATACTGAAAATTTTAAACCGATCTCAATTACAAATCAACAAATAGAAGAATTAGCTCAAGATCTGCAGCAACACTATACGCAACCAATTATTACTGAACTTACACAATCACCTGCTCAGGATAGATTTAACGTAGAAGACTTTTTGAGCTCCGAAAGATTAATGGCTGATGATGCAATCAGTTCAGAAAGTAAACTAGATAAAAATATAGGACAAAAATTCGATGAAATTACAAATAATGTCTTGGAACTAACAAAAGAGTTGGATGCCTATGAAAAGGATGCATATGAAAAGGATGAACTGAAGAAACCGTCTAAAAAAGAAGCTCGAAAATCAGGAGGATTTTTCAGCAAACTTGGCGAAAAAATAGGAGGCAAATCCAGGCAGCCTAAGGACTCTAAAGAAGATGTCGAATTAAAAGCTGAAGAAATAGTTACAGATATTGCCAAGCAAGCAGAACGAACTGTAGATGATATTATTAAACCAGCAGGAACGCAAATAAGGTCAATAGATGATTCTGCAAAAGATATTCAAAAACAAATTGCTAAAGATCTAACAGAATTAGAACTCGCCACCGGTAAAACTTTTGATGAAATAATAAAAGAATCCATGGAAACGACTGATACTAGCAAACCATCAGTACAAAGCGAATACTATGAAATCAAACAACCTATCAAAGGTGCCGCTCCAGTAGTTACTGATATTGGACAAATTGTTCAAACGGAAATAGATAGAATCACACAAGAACTTCAAGAAACGTCAACAAAACCCATATCACCATCGCATAAAGAAACACAAAACTTGGAAGCAAAACCACTTGCTGATAGGGAAGAAGTTGCGGCCAAAGCGAAAACCGAAATTAAGAAGACGGGCAAAAAGTCTGGGCGGTTTCTAGGTAAAATAGGAGATAAATTCAGTGGCAAAGCAAAGGAAATACACGCTGAAGGAAAATTCTTAGTCGAAAAAGTAGAGGATGATTTAGATACAGTAGATGATAAACTTTCAGAAGCTAAAGATTCGTCAGAAACAACATTAGTGCAAACATCAGACAGCCTGCAAGAAACAGCTTCGAAAGTGGAAACAGATATCAAAAAGGATATCACAAAGATACAAGATAGTACAAAAACAATAGTAATAGGAGCTAAAGAAATAATCGATCATACTGTTGCAGATGTTAACAAATACGAAATTCCGAGTACGGGACAATTCTTACCAGAAACAACAGCAATATATAGCCACGGATCTATAAAAGATCAAACTTCTGATTTTCTCGAAGAAGCTATCAAATCTAGTCAACCTCAAATCCCTGAGGCAAAACCATCGGTACAAAAAGAAGTACTAAAGACAGAAATATCCATACCAAAAGCAACACCTGCGGCAGGTAAGAAAGCAAAGAAACCGAGAAGGAAATCTGGCGGGTTTTTCTCTAAAATAGGAGGAATATTCGCGGACAAAGACGACCACGACGCAGCTAAAACAACTGCTGACAAAGAAAAAGAAGGACAACAAAAGGTGGCTGACACAACCGGTGAAATACGCGTAGGTGAATCTGAACCTACGAAAAAACAGGGCGACTCGCTGACACAATTCAAAGAACTCGCAGCAGAAGACACTGGTAAAATCGGAGGATTCCTCAGTGGTTTGGGTAAGAAGGCGAAAGGTGCTAAGGATGATGTCTCTGACAAAGCTAAAGATGCAGGAGCAGCTATTGTCGAGACAACAAAGCAAGCTACGGACACCGCAGAAAAGAAAACGTCTGACTTGGCAAAGCAGACTGGCGAAGCTCTAACCGATACCAAAGATCAAACAGTTGACGCAGCCAAAGCAGCCGCCGATAAACTCAAAGAAGAAGGACAAGCGGCGGTTGACAAGACAGGTCAAGCACTTACTAGTGCTTCAGACGCAACGAAAGAAAAGGTGGATTCCATGAAACAAACAGCACAGATTGTATCACAGGAAGCAAAGGAGGCAGCAGCTGAAGGTGCTGGCAAAATCGGAGGATTCTTCAGTGGTTTGGGTAAGAAGGCGAAAGGTGTTAAGGATGATGTCTCTGACAAAGCTAAAGATGCAGGAGCAGCTATTGTCGACACAGCACAGCAAGCTACGGACGCCGCAGAAAAGAAAACTTCAGACTTAGCAAGGCAGACTGGCGAAGCTCTAACCGATGCCAAAGATCAAACTGTTGACGCAGCCAAAGCAGCCGCCGATAAACTCAAAGAAGGAGGACAAGCGGTGGTTGACAAGACAGGTCAAGCACTTACTAGTGCTTCAGACGCAACGAAAGAAAAGGTAGATTCCATGAAACAAACGGCACAGACTGCATCACAGGAAGCAAAGGAGGCAGCAGCTGAAGGTTCTGGCAAAATCGGAGGATTCTTCAGTGGTTTGGGTAAGAAGGCGAAAGGTGTTAAGGATGATGTCTCTGACAAAGCTAAAGATGCAGGAGCAGCTATTGTCGACACAGCACAGCAAGCTACGGACACCGCAGAAAAGAAAACTTCTGACTTGGCAAAGCAGACTGGCGAAGCTCTAACCGATGCCAAAGATCAAACTGTTGACGCAGCCAAAGCAGCCGCCGATAAACTCAAAGAAGGAGGACAAGCGGCGGTTGACAAGACAGGTCAAGCACTTACTAGTGCTTCAGACGCAACGAAAGAAAAGGTAGATTCCATGAAACAAACGGCACAGACTGCATCACAGGAAGCAAAGGAGGCAGCAGCTGAAGGTGCTGGCAAAATCGGAGGATTCTTCAGTGGTTTGGGTAAGAAGGCGAAAGGTGTTAAGGATGATGTCTCTGACAAAGCTAAAGATGCAGGAGCAGCTATTGTCGACACAGCACAGCAAGCTACGGACGCCGCAGAAAAGAAAACTTCAGACTTAGCAAGGCAGACTGGCGAAGCTCTAACCGATGCCAAAGATCAAACTGTTGACGCAGCCAAAGCAGCCGCCGATAAACTCAAAGAAGGAGGACAAGCGGCGGTTGACAAGACAGGTCATGCACTTACTAGTGCTTCAGACGCAACGAAAGAAAAGGTAGATTCCATGAAACAAACAGCACAGACTGCATCACAGGAAGCAAAGGAGGCAGCAGCTGAAGCTGCTGGCAAAATCGGAGGATTCTTCAGTGGTTTGGGTAAGAAGGCGAAAGGTGTTAAGGATGATGTCTCTGACAAAGCTAAAGATGCAGGAGCAGCTATTGTCGACACAACAAAGCAAGCTACGGACACCGCAGAAAAGAAAACTTCTGACTTGGCAAAGCAGACTGGCGAAGCTCTAACGGATGCCAAAGATCAAACTGTTGACGCAGCCAAAGCAGCCGCCGATAAACTCAAAGAAGGAGGACAAGCGGCGGTTGACAAGACAGGTCAAGCACTTACTAGTGCTTCAGACGCAACGAAAGAAAAGGTGGATTCCATGAAACAAACAGCACAGATTGCATCACAGGAAGCAAAGGAGGCAGCAGCTGAAGGTGCTGGCAAAATCGGAGGATTCTTCAGTGGTTTGGGTAAGAAGGCGAAAGGTGTTAAGGATGATGTCTCTGACAAAGCTAAAGATGCAGGAGCAGCTATTGTCGACACAACAAAGCAAGCTACGGACACCGCAGAAAAGAAAACTTCTGACTTGGCAAAGCAGACTGGCGAAGCTCTAACCGATGCCAAAGATCAAACTGTTGACGCAGCCAAAACAGCCGTCGATAAACTCAAAGAAGGAGGACAAGCGGCGGTTGACAAGACAGGTCATGCACTTACTAGTGCTTCAGACGCAACGAAAGAAAAGGTAGATTCCATGAAACAAACAGCACAGACTGCATCACAGGAAGCAAAGGAGACAGCAGCTGAAGGTGCTGGCAAAATCGGAGGATTCTTCAGTGGTTTGGGTAAGAAGGTGAAAGGTGTTAAGGATGATGTCTCTGATAAAGCTAAAGATGCAGGAGCAGCTATTGTCGACACAACAAAGCAAGCTACGGACACCGCAGAAAAGAAAACTTCTGACTTGGCAAAGCAGACTGGCGAAGCTCTAACCGATGCCAAAGATCAAACTGTTGACGCAGCCAAAGCAGCCGCCGATAAACTCAAAGAAGGAGGACAAGCGGCGGTTGACAAGACAGGTCAAGCACTTACTAGTGCTTCAGACGCAACGAAAGAAAAGGTGGATTCCATGAAACAAACAGCACAGACTGCATCACAGGAAGCAAAGGAGGCAGCAGCTGAAGGTGCTGGCAAAATCGGAGGATTCTTCAGTGGTTTGGGTAAGAAGGCGAAAGGTGTTAAGGATGATGTCTCTGACAAAGCTAAAGATGCAGGAGCAGCTATTGTCGACACAACAAAGCAAGCTACGGACGCCGCAGAAAAGAAAACTTCTGACTTGGCAAAGCAGACTGGCGAAGCTCTAACCGATGCCAAAGATCAAACTGTTGACGCAGCCAAAACAGCCGCCGATAAACTCAAAGAAGGAGGACAAGCGGCGGTTGACAAGACAGGTCAAGCACTTACTAGTGCTTCAGACGCAACGAAAGAAAAGGTAGATTCCATGAAACAAACAGCACAGACTGCATCACAGGAAGCAAAGGAGGCAGCAGCTGAAGGTGCTGGCAAAATCGGAGGATTCTTCAGTGGTTTGGGTAAGAAGGCGAAAGGTGTTAAGGATGATGTCTCTGATAAAGCTAAAGATGCAGGAGCAGCTATTGTCGACACAACAAAGCAAGCTACGGACACCGCAGAAAAGAAAACGTCTGACTTGGCAAAGCAGACTGGCGAAGCTCTAACCGATGCCAAAGATCAAACTGTTGACGCAGCCAAAGCAGCCGCCGATAAACTCAAAGAAGGAGGACAAGCGGCGGTTGACAAGACAAGTCAAGCACTTACTAGTGCTTCAGACGCAACGAAAGAAAAGGTAGATTCCATGAAACAAACAGCACAGACTGCATCACAGGAAGCAAAGGAGACAGCAGCTGAAGGTGCTGGCAAAATCGGAGGATTCTTCAGTGGTTTGGGTAAGAAGGTGAAAGGTGTTAAGGATGATGTCTCTGATAAAGCTAAAGATGCAGGAGCAGCTATTGTCGACACAACAAAGCAAGCTACGGACACCGCAGAAAAGAAAACTTCTGACTTGGCAAAGCAGACTGGCGAAGCTCTAACCGATGCCAAAGATCAAACTGTTGACGCAGCCAAAACAGCCGCCGATAAACTCAAAGAAGGAGGACAAGCGGCGGTTGACAAGACAAGTCAAGCACTTACTAGTGCTTCAGACGCAACGAAAGAAAAGGTAGATTCCATGAAACAAACAGCACAGACTGCATCACAGGAAGCAAAGGAGGCAGCAGCTGAAGGTGCTGGCAAAATCGGAGGATTCTTCAGTGGTTTGGGTAAGAAGGCGAAAGGTGTTAAGGATGATGTCTCTGATAAAGCTAAAGATGCAGGAGCAGCTATTGTCGACACAACAAAGCAAGCTACGGACACCGCAGAAAAGAAAACGTCTGACTTGGCAAAGCAGACTGGCGAAGCTCTAACCGATGCCAAAGATCAAACTGTTGACGCAGCCAAAACAGCCGCCGATAAACTCAAAGAAGGAGGACAAGCGGCGGTTGACAAGACAAGTCAAGCACTTACTAGTGCTTCAGACGCAACGAAAGAAAAGGTAGATTCCATGAAACAAACAGCACAGACTGCATCACAGGAAGCAAAGGAGGCAGCAGCTGAAGGTGCTGGCAAAATCGGAGGATTCTTCAGTGGTTTGGGTAAGAAGGCGAAAGGTGTTAAGGATGATGTCTCTGATAAAGCTAAAGATGCAGGAGCAGCTATTGTCGACACAACAAAGCAAGCTACGGACACCGCAGAAAAGAAAACGTCTGACTTGGCAAAGCAGACTGGCGAAGCTCTAACCGATGCCAAAGATCAAACTGTTGACGCAGCCAAAACAGCCGCCGATAAACTCAAAGAAGGAGGACAAGCGGCGGTTGACAAGACAAGTCAAGCACTTACTAGTGCTTCAGACGCAACGAAAGAAAAGGTAGATTCCATGAAACAAACAGCACAGACTGCATCACATGACGCAAAGGAGGCAGCAGCTGAAGGTGCTAGTAAAATCGGAGGATTCTTCAGTGGTTTGGGTAAGAAAGCGAAAGGTGCTAAGGGTGATGTTCCTGAAAAAGCAGTTGTTGCAGACACAGCAAATAGAGCTGCAGAAACTACAGTAGTGAAATCTTTAGATTCGGTACAACAAGTTGAAGAAATTCTAAACGATACTAAAAACCAAACGTTTGACGCAGTCAGCGGTTTATCTGCGAAGGAGAGCGAAAAAAATGCGGATAAAGATGCGCGAACAAAAGATGAAAGTCCAAAATTAAAAACTGATTCTGATACTGGTGCCCGCAGCAAGGAAAGTAATACATCTAGTAAAGAGGGTAAATCTAAAACAGCAGAAATAACCAAGGGTGTCAAAAGTAGTATTAAGGAAGCGAGCGACGGTATTGCTAGTGCATTCAGCTTCGGTAAGAAGAAAGACAAAAGGAAAGGTAAGCATAAATTAGGTGATGTCAAAGAAGACACTTACACAAGTAGTACTGAATCGGGTGATACAGGTTTAAGTGATGTAAGTAGGTTTTTATTAGAAGAGAGAAGTAACTTAATTGAAGAGAGGACAACTTCCACTAGGGAAAAAGGAAAAGAGTCAATATCAAAGTCGCCCGTTGTCACTTCCCCCACACTACCTCGAAGAGTTGCCTCACATAGAATAGCAAGAGAAGACGTACCGTACTTCATTGAAGTAACAAACCTATCTTATGATGACTCAAGTAGTGATGAATCTTACATAGTAACTGAGCCTGCTGAAAGATACTCTGCTAGAATCTCTGATGAATCATCAACTGATTCGGTCCATAAAAGAAAACCTTTGTTTCATATAGAATCTCAGGACTCGTTCGATTCGAGTCATCGCGGTAGCATAAGATCGAATGTACTCGATAGTTTAAGCGCGCAACGTTTAGAGACTTTAGTTACTGATCTAGATGACGTCGACGATACCGTTCTTAGTGACACTAAGTTCACATCCAATATATTATTTGATAACGCGAAAACCGTCTCAGAAGTTGAGACCGATACTATAGAGAAAAAATTGAGCGATATTGAGAAAGCGTTAGGCACATTAGAACAGGCCGAAATAGTCCAGTCGGCAGCCCAAGCAGACAAACCTAGTTTGAAAAGAGTCGAGCGAAAATTTGAAAGAATGGCTTCCGATTTGATGACTGAAAACAGCGCCATTGCTAAAGATTCTAACCTGACAACGCCCGAAATGGAAGAGAAACATGAACAAGACTTTCGCAAGATTGTATCACAGTTAAGCACGGAAGAAATGTCCGAATGTCAAAGAGAATACGCAGCGCTTTGGGACGAACAAACATTTTCGCCCAGTGAAGGATGCGACACATCGAAGACTCCCGATAGCCAAGCAGAGGTTTTAGACCTACCACAAGGTAGTTGATACATGTTAGAGGCTTAACATAATTTATTTACATCCTTCCTCTGCCCCGCCCTTCACAGAGTAATCATTGCTTTTTAGTATAAACGTTTAATCATACGCATCCATGGATGTTTTGTCGCATGCACACCTCATTAAAACCGATGTACCACCTTTGTGTCTCTCTTTAATACCACTCCTATTCTCTTCTTCATTCGTTATTCTCCGCAAACATATCGGGACGTAGAGAGCCTAGCGTAGGAGGAATTCAGCCTACATTCTGTTTACTTCCGTAGGTGATATTGTTTATATGGGACCCGTCACGTTAAATAAAGATCATTTGATAAATAAAGCCGGCGTAGAAGTAGATGTCATACCAATTATGAAAAGCCCGTGTCCGTCGCCAAAACCGCAAAATAAATCGACGAAAAGAGCTAGGTCTGAGTTAGGCTTCCATCCGATACAAAAACGAGATACCGAAAGAGGAAGCCTTCCGGATTTGCACGAATACAAAAAGGGCGGCATTATGGACACTATAATGAGAATGAGCCCAAACGTCTTCCTCGGTAGAAGCACGTACACCGACAGCTACGAATCCGTCAGCGATAGAATGGCGAAATCTCTAGGTAGCAACGATTCCCTTTCAAAAGGGTCGATTACAACTGCAGTGAGTAATTGGCTGCATAAGAGCAGTCCTTTCGGATCCGCCGATAATATGACACAAAGCGTCTCCTCAAATCCAACATCCACCTTCGATGATATTGATTTGACGGAAGCTGGTGCGTCTAGGCACGATAGCCAAATTCCAGATATATTTGTATCTGAGGATGAAGTATTGGTTGTGCCACATTATAGCCCGAAAATCTCCAAGAAATCGCGGAGGAGAAATAAAAGATCGAAATTGAGAAGAGAAAAGTGTAGAGTCGATCAAACGCCGTTAGGTAAATAAAAGAAGAGAATAGCAATACCCATTAAGAACGGGCCCGATATGTTTGAGTTATGCATGGGTTTTCTTGTCTAGCTTTGTCTTTGAATTTTCGACACTAGCAAACGTTAGCATTTTTTTACGTTTGTTTACTGTTTTACTAACATCATTTTTCTTATTTGAGTTCGTTTGTTTAAGTTTTTCAGTTTTATAAAAAAAAATACGGTAAGTTAGGTGTTGGAGATAGAGCGTAAGAATTCTTTTTAAAAATGTATCTGTAAATATATTAAGTATATATACATATATACCTGCCTGTATGTTACGATCAATACCAACATTAATACTCTTAACTATCCCCCCTCTATCACTTTTAACTGCTAGAAACCTCGCTAACAATATTCTCTCCCGATTATTTTTAGAAACCAGCGGCGTTCCAATAACTAAAACGTCTGCAGAACTGATAAGCGAACCAAAACTAACAACAGTTGTTCCAAAACCCAAACCTAGAACTACTAAATCACCCGATACTCACCTTCAACTAACAACTAACATTGAGAGAAGCGAAACTGCAACCATCAAATCACCAGTTAGAGACGACACGTTAGATACCGACGATTCTGAAAGCGTAATTGATACCTACACTGACAAAAGAAAGTTTTGGGAAAACGTCACCAAAGACAACAAACAAGATCCCATCATCAAAAAACGATACAGCTTATACGAAGATACAACTACTGAGAAGATTCCCACAGCTAAACGTACTTCTATCCACGAAGTGACAATAGAACCGCCTGTGCCAAAGCCGAGAATAGCGCTTCAGAGTTCACAAAGTATTCCAGAAACCAAAGAAGAAGTTCCAATGACGTTCGACGAAAAAATTGAGGCCGAATTTGCTAAACCTCTCAGTGAATACCAAGCAGCGTTTGTCGATCATGGCACAAAAACTACGATAAAACCACCAGAAAAAGAAGAGCAAAAATCAGACAGTTCTGAATCTGATCAATCGAAATCAGGTTATGAAAACACTGGATACATCTCAGATAGCGGTGATGTAGAGCATTATATCTCAGACTCTGAAATCGAAGATAGGGTACCTCAGATACGTGAAAGGCAAATGAGTGTTTTCCAAACACCAGTCACGACTGCAAGAAAAAATATTTATGAAAGATCTATGTCTCTACCGACCGAGGATCTCTATGATCTAAAGAACATTCTACAAAGAAAACAATGCTATGAACAGCAAATCAAAAAAGATATGGTGGAAGAACAACTTATGACCGAAATAGAAGAAGAATCTTCACCGGAAAGAAAAGCACTGAGAATTCTTCCAATTGAAGAAGAGGAATCCTCGAGCGCCAAAAGTGTTCCAGACAAAGATGCAGCAGAAGTAACGACTGTTAAAGACATAGCGAAATCGTTCGGGGAGACTGTTAAAACAACAAAAATTGAGACTAAAATGCAGGAGAAAACGGTTCAGAAAACAGAAGGAAAACCTGAAGCGGAAGAAAGAAAATCTGTTAAAGATATAGCCAAAAGCTTTGAATCTGAAACATTTATAATGGGACAAAAAATTCTGCCAGTTAAACATATAATACCAGAGGAAACGAAAGAAACGAAAATGGAAAAGGATAAAGCCGAAGAAATACAAGAAATTGAAAAAGTGATTCAGAAACCATCACTTGAACAGAAACCCGCTGAAAAAGTTGATCTTACCAAATATATGGAAGAGTCCGTAGATGAGAGTACCACCGACGTTACTATGCAAGATTTTGAAACATCCGAAGAATTAGGTAGCAAAGAAATTGACGAAATATCGACCAAAAAGCGCATGATAACCGATTCAGCTTCTTATGACATCCAGAAAGGCGAATTAACCGAAACCTTAACAACTGATAGCATCCTACTAGTGAGCGAGAAAGATTTAAGAACATCAGAGCTTCACGAGGAAAGTAAGGTGGAATTTAAGGAAGACACATCAGAAACTGATGAAAAATCAGAGGAAAGCAAGATAACCTATGCTAGCGACATTGATAGAGACAGCTTAGTGACGAAGGACATAATCGACATGTTAAAACGCGAAGACCATGCGGAAACTATGAGTGAAGAACAAGAACCTAGTTTACTGGAGAAACATACCCCCAAAGATGTTGAATTAGATGCTGATCTTTCCGAAGCCGATCAAAAATCTGATGCTAGTAGAGTAACTTACGCTAGTGATATAGAAAAAGATGTTTATAGAGACGATATGGAAGTTGCGCATAAATTTACTGACGAAGTTAAAGTATCAACAATAGATTATGATAAATGTAATGGACGACTCGAGGATAGTAGTCCTGTTTCACAAAAAGATGTAGTGACAGTAGAAAAAGCGCACAAACCGGACGAGACTAAGATTCTTCCTCGAGAAGATAGTTCAACGCACAAACCTGATGTAGATAGCGTCACTACTTCGATCATACGCAAATCCGATTTGGACAGCACGGTTGAAGTTGAAGCGCACAAACTGGATGTGTCACCAACGCACAAACTCGAAGACCAGGTGTCAGTTTCGCAAATTACAGAAACACCAAAAACGCACAAAGAATCTGAAACCGGTCCTCGAATACAATCCTCTACGGAATCGGAGCAAAGCGTGTTTTCCGATCACAGTATTGATTTAGGCAACGCTAACTACAAAGAAGATTTAACATCTAAACCAAGCGATTCTATGGAAGTTCACGTAGATAAAAGCGAAATTGAAGATTCGGAAAAGATAGCAGATTTAGAACAAGACGCAACAGATATAGAAACGAAATCCTTAGATTCCCTGAATGCCACTGAAATATCACCAAAGACATCTTTTTATACTGAAGACAACATTCCTGAAATTACAATTAGCTTATCTGGTAAGCAGAGACGTATTAGTGAAGAAAGCGAAGATTCTGAGGGAAAACCTCCTAAGAAAGAAGAACCACGAAAAGTTATTGGAAAATCAGATAGCGGTTCACCAATTTATCAACCAGAAGAACACGTACAAGATACAGTGTGGGAAGTTTCGGTGCAATCGCAAGAACAAACGGTATTCGAGGAAAAAACTTCTGAGTTACCAGTAGCTAAAATCTTTCCCGAAAAGGACGAGGAATTAAGCAGTAGTCTGCACGACGAATCCGACTTAGGGTCCGAAATTCATCAGGACCATTCTGAATCCACGTCAGATAAATTAAAATCAGACAGTCATAGCGAAATCGAAAAACTGATATTAGAAAGCTTACACCAACAGAAAATATCGCAAGAAGATGCAAAAATTATCGCTAGTGAATTACTTCAAGATATAGAAGCTGAAATTCAAAAAAGACAATCACTACCACATGATGTTAGTGCACCGCCGCTAATTCTACAAGGGAGTCAAACAGAAGTTTCAGAATACCTAAAACAGTTAGCAGAAGCAAAAGGTCTTGATTCAAGAGAAGTCCAGCTGGTGCAATCTGTTCTTGCAAGGAAACAACGTCAACTAGGTAAATTAGCAAGAGGAGACACCCAAGCCTCGAGTATGGAAATTACTGATGAAGATCTACGATATAGCGGTGCAGAAGTGGATTACTCACCATCTGGAAGCCGAGCTCATATACTAGAAGAACAGATAGAACATTTAGAAGTGGAACGGATAGTCGAAAGAAAACTGTCTAGAGAACTTGGCTTAACTCTTGGTGATACACCAATTTTTGGCAGATCCGATGATGACGCTGATAAACCTGAAGAAAAATACGGAGAACATAAAACCGAAATAGATACAAAAGTAACAGAAAAAGTGAAAAGCGAGAAAGACAAATCAGAGACCGTTACAGTCGTCGACAATACTACCCAAGCAAAGATAAAAGAAACTGAAAAATCCAAGAAAACTACCGAAACATTAGTGAAAGAAACTGGAAAAATTAAAGAAGATAATTATTTCTCAAGCAAAGAAGCAACAGCTGATATTGTAGAAGACGAAGCAGTTGTATCAGATATTACAATTACAATCTCAGGAACTACAACTGACGATGTCTGTACAGAGCAATCCCATCTCGATGAAAAAGTTGAGAAAGAAAGTAAAACATCAGGAAAATATGAGTCTAAAGAGGAAATTATAAAGGAAGATGACAAATCCCAAATAGAAGAAATGACCAAAAAATCTCAAGAATATCAGGAAGAAAGTAAGGAAGATGTAACGGCAACGATCGATCGTGTTGAAGCAACTAAAGTTAGCGATGATGTCATAAGCACGACTTCAGAAACACACATGCACAAAAAAATCAGTAGTACCTCTACTATTGTTGATACAAGCCGCACAGAATCAAAAACAATATCTAGCACAGTATTAACAGATATATCTCCTGAGGAATTTGAAAGTCTGAAGAAAACTTTAAGTTCTGATGAATTGAAAGATATGAAAGCAGAAGTAGTTAAAACAGTTACAGAACTTAAACACACCTCAAGTGATGATTCAAAATCAAGTTTGGATGACATTAAATCGCCAGACGAACAAATTTCAACTAGCTCGTCTGAAAAAAAGGGTGTTGCAGATTATAAAACTGAAGTAGTAATGAGAAGATCGAAAGCAAGAGATACAGACACGAGTAGTGGTAGCCCCGTTTTCAAACCGGATAGGAAGTCTGGAATTGATTTTGAAGCATATTCAAGTTCTGGCGAAAGTCATTATCAGAGCTTTGAGCTAGATAGCGGTAGAAGTAGACCTTGTTCTTCAGATGTCGAGGGTCTTCTAGCTGCTGGATCTTCAGAATACGAGAGTGCTTTAACATCTCAAGAAATGTCCGTAGCTACGCATCTTACATCGTACCATACAGCTGTGAGTAGCCTAAGCTCAAAAGAAAGCATGAAAAGCTTAGATAGTGAGAGTTCTGGAAATTTAGCTAGCGTAGAGGTATCAGAGGCTTCTGAAACTCTAGTCCCTTCCGATTATGATATTGCTGACATGACTGGGCAAACATTAGATGATTTTTCCGTTGACGCACCAAAGCAACAGAGTACGGAATTAAGCGATTCTGAATTAATATTTCCGGATATGCAAGAATCGATAGACGTGTCGGAAGAGGATCCAGACATAAAAGTTCCTGACGATCTACCCTCGAAAATGAAACGTTCTTGTGAGATGACTTTCCAACCCGAACCCAAAGTATTGGTGCCTGAATCACCTCATTCTGAGATGGTTCAGGAAATTGATGAACGTTTTGGAACAAGTTTAGATGAGGGCAGTGTCCTCAGTGTAAGTTTATCAAGTACTTCGAGCGCAACAGCGCTAAGAACGGTTATAGAAATGACACACGAAGCTGAAAAACCAGAGAGTAATTTAGTTATTTCGGCAACATCAGATCAATTGAGTTTTGACGATATGGACAGCAAAGAAAGTCTGGTTCCGACAATAACGCAATCAGTAACAGATACGTCTACGTCAACAATACCTCAATTACACGATACACGTATTGAATCTGTCACAATAACAACATCTACGGTAGCAGAAGATGGAATTCAAAGCGTCAGTACACAAGTAACATCTCAGTCTCACTCACCCGAATTAGACCAAATTGAAGATTTAAAACTCAAAGAAGAGCCGTTTGATCCTAAGAAACGAGGACACAGGCGCTGCGAAAGTACCATATCCTCAAATTTGATGTCCAGCATATCGACTGACCTAGAGAGAAAATTACATACTGATCTGACAGATGGTGATAAATACATGAGCATTAAAGAAGGCAAAAGTGACGAAAAGAAAGATGTAGATGAAACTGAGAAAGATCACGATCAAGATGCGGATCAGGTTTTTCATAGAGATCTACAAGGTCGATACGTAGATGGAGAATATGATCTAGATGCCAAAGAAAATGATGTATTCGACCTATCTAGGCCACAGTCGCAAGTGAGCAAATCTGATTCAGAACGGGAGAGAATCACATCAACAGCTTTCTCAGATGATCGCCCCGATTCTGAATTGGCAGAATTAGCTAAACAGTGTTCCTCCTCGGAAGCAGTCAGTGATCCGATCGAAAGACCCATGACACCAGAACCTTGCGATGAATGTGAAATTAAGGACGATACGCCCGAATTTAGTTCAGAAGCTCAAGCCAGCGTGGGAGAACTCGAGCAAGAATATTCATCGGCTGTTGCGAGATCACAAGAAATATCAGAAATTAAAAAACAAATTCTTGCTGAAGTAGCTAGTGATAAACATACACATAAAGATATTTTTGACAAACGAGACTCCCATGGAAAATTAAGCAGTACATCTAGCGAAAAGTCCAGTTTTGAAGAAGCAGAAGCTGAAGCTGTGTTCGGCATGGTTGCCCATGTTTCACCTGCGCATAAAATTAAGCAAATATGCCCAATACTTGAAGATGAAGATGCTGAAAAGCATGAACTAGAGACAAGGGAACGTGCACAGAAAGAATTCGAAAAACGTCGGGCACAGTATCGTGATCAGAGTCCCGGCGCAATTCCTGATATAAAAGTAACACAGCACATGGCACCTCTAGTAGACCGTGGTTTCCGTTACCCTGATTTGGAACTAGAAAAGAAAGACGAAAAAACCGAAGAGATACAAAAATCGACGCCTCAAACACCGGCATCGAGTAAGAGTTCAGAATCAACTGATCAAGGTAGAGAATACAATGTCGAAGAACCTGTTTTCACCGTGCCGGAAGAATCTGAAGATGTAGTTGCTTTGGAAGAGAAACATGAAACGAAAGGTGAAACAGAAAGCAAAACACCTGAATCTATAGAAAAGCCTGCAGCAGACCAAGAAAGAGATATTGCTTCACCTACAGAATCTCCAAACAGTGATTCTTTCGAAATGCTTGAAAAACCAGATCTGATAGACGATTTTGTTGTCATCGAAGAAGTTGGAAAGGAAGCATCTGAAATGGATATGGAAGGAAAAAGTGTAAGAATCTCTTCGAAAAAGTACGTAAAGCGCCATGATCAAGAAGTTGAAGAATACCTGGTGAAATCTGCACCATCTCCATCAACAAAAATGACCGACATTAAATATTACCCGGACGGTTCTTCAAGTGAAGAATTAGGCTTCGATTTTGAAGAAAGTCCTCCACAACCAAGCGACCAATCTTCTACCGCGCCTGGAAAAAGTCCAAGAGATTACATTTACGAATACGATAAAGAATTAGAAGCTAATAGAAAATGGATAGAGCAGCAATTCCAAGGCAGTCAAGCTGCGATGATTGCAGCAGGCTATGGTTACGAAATGGAATTTGAACGAGGACCCTTAGAAGACATCAAAGAAGAGGACATAAATGATTTCGATTCAAGCAGGATAGGAAGCTTAAGTTCCCAAAAAGAATCAGGTGGAAGTCTTGGAAGCGTAAAAGATTCTTATTCAAGCACACCGGAGTATGATGTATTAGCAGGTAGAAAATATTTCACCAGATCAGGTGAACACGATGACGTTTCAATGTCTAGCCTGCAAGAATTTGAAAATCTCGAACGAGCTATGTCTCTTGAACACAGAAGATGTCTAGCTGGTTCTCAAGATTCTTCGAGCAATGGAAGCTTCAAAAATCGTTTCTATGTAGGTAGAAGCGGTCAAGGTGATGATGTGTCTGTAAGTTCCTTAAAGGAATTCGAAGGGCTAGAAAAAGCTTGCATTGCTGCTCATAAAATTGAAATTAAAGTTAAAGAAGAAGAAGCGATGTTATCTCAAATTGACGAAGGTCAAGAAAGTATAGCTTCCGAATCGGAAAGTTGCGAAACGGTTTCTGGAACTGACAAAAAGCTTATACCAGATTCTGACGATGAAGATTACGAGAAACGCATGTTTGAAATTGATGAAATCATAAGACAAGCCCAAAGTAACGTTGAACGATTTATCGAAGTAGAAAAGACGGAATCACTTGGTAGGGGTGATTCTTTCGAAGAAGTAGCGAAAGTTCCAGATTTAGACCTCGATACTCCAATCGCCAGATCATCAACGAAAGTTCAATGGGCGCAAGCTGATGACGTGATGGCAACATCAACTGATTCTTTGGATCTAAAAGCTGATAAACCTAGTCATCATGATAGTACAGATAGCCTTGATCAGAAGACAACAGCAGCCGATATCATGACTGCTAGTACGGATTCCATTGAATTCCAAGCACAAAAATGTAGAGATGCTATAACCAGTGATAGCATAGAAATTAGAGACGGTGATAAAAGTTATATGATAACTAGCGATTCTTTAGAAATGGTAACTGGTAGTCAAGCCAACATAGTTACTAGTGATTCAATAGATGAGGATGGATCTAGAATTGGTATTCACGATCAAAGTAGCTCAAGTACTGGTAAAGATTTCAGTTCGTCCGTTAAGGATGATATCGGTGACATTGCTCAAGGTAGACAAGCCAGCGAATACATGTTAGGAAGCACAGATAGTATAGCTTCCACATCTACCGGAACTCATGCCACTTACCAATATGAAAGTGATTCAATATATTCTGGAAGCCATACTACTAGTGGCGGATCAAACACAATGGTATCCTCAACTGAAACAATTGAACCTTCACAGTTTAGGGATCAAGCGGAAGGTTCAGAAGCATTCAAACGAGCTTGGTTCGACGAAGATCAATATCTACGAGAGGGTATGCAACCATACGTTACAGAAATCATTGAACCATGTGATGATGAAGATGGATATAGCCATACTGTGCACAGGCAAATACAATTACCTCCTGAAGTCAGTAAAGTTACATTCAGCGGGCCGGATGCTGAAGAACAAATGAGAAAATTCATGGAGAAATTTGACAATGTTGTAGAAGAACATGAAACGGAAGAAATTGACGAGTTTGGCAATAAACATGTAAAGAGGATTGTGCAGAAAAGATTTATAATCATGGATGATAAACCTGATAGTCATCAGGCTCAAATCACGAAAACTGTAACAGATGATCAAGGATCGAGGACAATTTTTACCCAACAGTTCAACACGAGACAAACACATAGGATGCCACGAGCGGAAGAAACAACAGGTTGGTCGCTCAACCCTTAACTTACCCAATTCTTATATCGTTTCGTTCAGTAATCTATTATTTGTTTTATTTACGCCTATATTATAGTTTTATTATGAGTCACGTTCAACACACTTTCAGTTGTTTAGTGGTAAGTTATGTAATATTTCTGTTTGCATGTGGGTTTTTTCTTGCATGGGTAACTGAATTAATCTTTTTGTACAGTCAATAAAATCTAACATTAATTTACATTCGAATTGTTTATGTTGAACAATATGACTGATATGTGTTCTGTAAATGTAGGCGAAGCATCCGGACTTCAAGAACGTCCTGAACAACAAAGTGCTCCGCAATCTTTTACGAGAGGTAAGTAAATCTCTGATCTGGATATATTTTATTTTTTAAATTAAATAAATCATAAAATCGATTAGCATGTCGTATACATACATACATTTTTGGTTAGCCAAATTTATTACTATTTTAGTTAGCAAACTATAGCGTTTTTAATTCTACTACAAATTTCTATACGCTGATGCAAATTATTTCTTAGCCCAAGGAAGTCGTAGAAGGCCTCTGCGATATGAGATCAGTATAGATGATCAAACAGAAGTGGATCCAAGGGAACACGATTGGCGTTTTAACTTACCTCAACATGGTAGATAGTCATCAGCTACTATATGTCACCCACTTCTTCCATGTATTATCCATTACCTACACACCCATGATGCTTCTTATTATTTCCTTCTTGTAATGTATGAAGTTACTGCATAATCTTTAATTCTTGGACTTGCATCTTGAATCATAAACTTCCTATCAATGTTTCATCATAAAATCGCATTAAACGTCTTCAAAATGTTGGTATTAATCTTCATTAAAGATGAAACATTGATAGTAAAACCAGAACCATTTTTAAATTTTGTATGTTTTGATACGATGTAGTAGCTTCATTTGTATTAATCGTAAATTTTGATTGTCACAGTATATTTTTGATTTTATTATACAAGGTGTGGCGAATGAAAGCATTTTATCGAAAGTTCGAAATACGTATTATGTGACCTCATTATGATTTTATGTTTTGTACATTTCTGAATTCCTCTTCATATATGACAGATAGCAACTCATGTTACACATACCGTACCTATGTATATGTGATCGTATTTTTGTTCGATCATCTTTGTCGTTTGCAGCAGATGAAATCTTTTTTTTTTAGGTGTTATTGCACAATGTTGATATGTTGAGATGCTGCATAATCTTCATTCCTACATTATGTGATATGTATATTTTTATCGTCTCGATTAGTAGTGTATAATGTAGATATTTTAGTATAATGTGTTTTAATATTTTATGATGCATATTTCTATATACTTACAACCATATAAATTATTCGACCATAACAGATGTGATATTATCGCATCACTTCCACCCGAATTTCGAACTGTTTTACTGAAGGCTTGCCAACAAAATAACGTTGCCTGTTATCAGAAGAGAGTAATCTGAATATTAAACAAAACTAGCTATACAAGTGCTACAGTTAAAGTACATTCACAATCCTAAACCAGTTTTGAATAGAAAGGTCTAAAAACAACGTTAGCTCTAATTTATCCTACAAAACAAAAGCGTATCGTAAATGTGGATGACTTGAACTTGTAGATATGATTTAAAACAACCTCCCTTGTCCAGAACAATAATAATAATAATAATAATAATAATAATAATAATAATAATAATAATAATAATAATACGTTTATTTGCCCAACAGTTATACCATTTACAGGACAAAATTGAAAATGTAAACACAATAAACAATACAATAGATACAATAGATAAATCACAAAAACAAGACGAGCTAGTTATGTCAATATACCCGCGAAGATATCGCTATAGAACCGCTCCGCATTGCGCATCATATGGTGCAAAGGAGATTTCACCAGTAGATTGGACCTAGCTGTTGATAAGTTGAACGAAGCCGCATGTCGAGCAGAGTAACGTGGAACGTTAAACGGTACGGAAGCAAGTAGTTGCGGACAGTCAATTTCACTGTTTACCAGCCTATATAGAAATCTTGCGCTGTGTATGGAACGGCGATCCACCAACGACTGCAGCTGATGTACCTCTAATAGATGGTTATAGGAGATGCTCCAATCAGGGTATGATCCAGTACGCTTGAAGGTCAAGAATCGAAGAAATCTGCGCTGGACTCTGTCTATAGGAAGCTGCTGGGAGGCATAGTGCGGGTACCATATTATTGAAGCAAACTCTAGCTTACTAACAACCAGCGCAAAATATAAGCATTTAAGAAGGCAGACACTGGTAAAAAATTTAGATATCCTCATCACAAATCCCAACATTTTAGATGCAGCTGTGCACATAGCGGTTATATGTTGATTAAAGGATAAGGTGGAATCAAAAACGACACCCAGATCTTTGATTGAATCAACTTTGAGTAGCAGATGTCCATTCATCGAATAATTAGCAACATACGGGACAGATTTTCGAGTAAAAGTCATAGCGTAGCACTTATCTATGTTCAAAGATAATTTATTGGACTTAGACCAAGCCATAACAACGTCAATATTCCGCTGTAGGAGAGCTGAATCCCTATCACCAGCAACAGATGTATAAATTTTGAGGTCGTCCGCATACGCTAACGCTTCACATGTTAACAACGGATATAGATCGTTTATGAACAGATTAAATAACATAGGACCAAGATTGGAGCCCTGGGGCCCCACTAGATGCATAAAAGTCATAGGATTTGTAGCCATTATAGAAGACATAGTTTGTACGGTTTAAGAGATATGATTGTACCAAGCTTAACAGAGAAGGTGCAAATCCATAGCAGGCCAGCTTATATAGAAGGAGATTGTGATCAATTCTGTCGAACGCACGAGAAAAGTCCATATAAACAACATCGACCTGACCCCTATTATCGAGTGCTTCACTTACATATTGAGAAAAAGTGGCTAGGTTAGTTACAACTGATCTACCAGACATGAAGCCATGTTGAAGAGTAGACATCGCTGAGGAAGTATTGAAGGAAATGGAACTATACAAGATCTGTTCTAAAATTTTTGAGAAATTGGATAAAATGGAGATGGGCCGGTAATTAGAAATCTGTGACTTGTCATCCTTCTTAAAAACAGGAATAATTCTGGCACGCTTCCATCGAATTGGAAAGTTTGCTGTTTTTATTGACAAATTGATTATAGAGGTTAAGGGTTCAGCAAGATAAGATCGCAATCTTTTAACCAAGAAGCTTGGGATTAAATCATCACCAGCAGTGGAGGTAGAACTGAAACCAGCCATAATTTCAGTGAGAGACTCCACGGAGATAGGTTGAACTGAGAAGGAAGGAAACTGAGTAATTATTTGAGGCATATCTACAGTATTAGAAGGACAAAATGATGTTCGAAAGGCAGAAGCAAAGGCATCCACAATATCCTCCGGTTTATCCACCCAGGACCCATCATAGAACATTCTCCCAGGAATGCGTGTTGTGCCCTGTTTGCTATGGACAAAGGACTCGGATTTTCTTTAAGAACGGACTCGCTATGGCGGACATACTTCCCATAGTCTTCTGATATTTGTTGTTTACATAAGGTACGAATCCTTTTAAATTGATCATGAAATATTGTGCTACCGGTTGACTTCCACCTGCGATGATAATAATCTTTTGTCTTCAAGTTCTGTTTGATGACATTCGTGAACCAGACTGGATAGCGTGAGGTTGAAGGAAAATATTTTGGGATAGATAGATCAAAGGCATCATAGAGCTTAGTATAAAATAGGTCAAGGGCAAGGTTGACATCAGTATGAGATTCCAGTACAGACCAATCCGTCTCAGACAATAAGTTAATTAGTGCATCATAGTTTATTTTGTTAAAGTTGTATCGAAATTCCTGACCCGATGCAAAGTGGGGAAGACTGGTAAAAGTTAAAGTGGTACAGATTGATAAGGCCGGATGATGTAAGTCCTCCGGCACAAATGGATTGTCATCATGTTGGATCTCCAAAGGAGTAGTCAGATTAGTGAGAACCAGATCCAAGATTCGACCATGAGTATTTCTTACCCAGTTGATTTGTCTTAATTCTAGTGACTTACAAAAATCAGACATAATTAGACTTGAAGGGGAAACAACGTTCATATCATGATGACAAAACTCAGGGATGTTAAAGTCACCAATTAACACAAGTGGCCGATCCAAAAGAGTAATCTGAAGTGCATCCAAGAAATCCTCAAGAGACTCCCTAGGCAGATCCGGAGGAATATAAACAACACCCATGAAAAGTATTTGAGAACCAAACATACATTTACAGAGGATAAGATCAACTAATGGTGCACAAGCGGTAACATGTGATGTATCCAATACATCATATTGAATTGAATTGCTTAGGCCCAATAAAACACCACCCCCGGTTGTTCTGCCCACAGCATCAAATCTTCGATCATAGCGAATAACATTAAATGATGGAGGAAAATACTCGGAACTATTGCAAGAATCATTTAACCAGGTTTCCGAAATAAGAATGATATCATAATATAAGTCACAAGAACATGAGTAGAAAAGGTGCGATTTAGTACGAAGACCACGTGCATTCTGGTAATAAAGTCGAAGTGCTTGCGGTGTACCGTTGGGCCGATTCAGTTTACCGAATTCGTAACAATTGTAGGAACAATCAAAATAATGGCCAGGACCATCAAAACCATGGCTAGCAACTTCAACATTCTTGTAATTTATGCGAGGCTCAATGTCTTAAAACAAGTGCTCGATTACTGTAGATCTTTTAGTATATCCAGATTAAGTATCTCATCAATGTTATTTAATCCCACAGTAGGATTCAATAATATGGTGTTTAGACAGCTAATCTTTATTTTGACTATGTCGAGCTTTCTCGTCACTTATTCCAGCGATATAGAGTAGATATAATCCCTTAAAGACGAATGCTATATTGTTTGGTCGGGTTGTTGACGTAGCTCGTTGCTGGCAAAACATAAAGGTATCATTAGATAATCACACCGTCCCAATTCTACCCGAAGTAAAAAGTTTAGGTTTACCGCTCGAAAATACATTTAGATATCGAACCCATGTATCTAATATGATCGGAAAGGCCATTTGTAATCTTAAACTATTGTATCCACATAGAACCATCTTCAATCGCCAGCTAAAGCCAATGCTTTGTCATAGTTTTGTACTATCTTCGTTTAACTACGGCAGTGCTGTTTACGGCCCTTGTCTGGATACTGTGGATGTTGGCAGGTTGCAAAGGATTCAAAATGCATGTATGCGCTATATCTTCTGCATTCGCAAATACGAAAGAATATCTCATAAACTGCTGGACCTTGGATGGTTGAATGTGCGGAATCGTTTAGTATACTATTCTTTAATTCTATACCATAAGATATTACAGTACCGCACGCCTGCGTATTTGTATAATAAGATAAGGTATTGGAGTGATATTCATAATATTAATGTCAGAAACAGGGGTCTGATAACTCCGCCGGTACACAGCACTACCTTGTACACTAGGGTAACATTTATCACTTATACAACCCGCTGCCTAATGTATTTAAAGTCTTGGGTCTGCCAGCTTTCAGGCGTGCCATTCACACGCACCTGTTTTTACAGCAATGTCGGTAGTTCGAATGCGCTACGCACTCAGAATTTGAGAGTTCTTTATGCAAGTTATGGTATATTTCATTTGCCTTGTGTTTTCATTTTTATTTTTGTACTTTGCAGAGTTAGGTTAGGTTACGTAGGTTAAGTAGGTTTAGGCATGTTTTTTTTTTCGCTATTTTGTTGTCTTGGGATCGAAGGGTTCTATGGGAGAGCAGAGAACAGCATTTTGCTGTTCACCTGAATAAGCCCCTTCAGATTCTTTTGCGTGTTATTTATTTACTTTTACTTTGTTTTGCTTTTTATTAATTGTTATATATTTACTTTGTATTATGTGCAAGAGAATAAAGATACTATTATTATTATTATTAACGGGTCGATGGCCGCAGTGGTTAGGCGGCTGACTATTGTTCAATTCTCTGGAGGGACGGTGACATTTTTTCAGAGAGTTTAATCCCGGATCGACTTGCCATTCGCTGTTGGGAGCAAAGTGATTAACAGCGCGGCATCATAAATGGCGATATGATGCTGTCACAAAGCCAATTGAACACAACATACACACACAAAAAACTACACCGCGAGAGTTGCAGTGATAGCCAGACAAGCGATACAGTTTACGGAGTCACTGCAACTAAGCACCCACCACATTAAAAAAAAAAATTATTATTATTATTATATGGATTTATTTTTGATTCTTGTTGATCTACATCCTTATTCTTCTTCTATTTTTTTATCTTTGAAGTACATATTTTGTTTAATAGTCGTTCGATCGTAACGTGTTAAGTGATACCGTCATTTTTGATCTCCATAATAAAATCTCGCCCACCTAATGCCACCAGCGAAGCAACTGCTTCATTAACTTCTTGCTTAAAAGCTTCCATGAAGATGTTACTGACGATAACCGCCGTGAAAGTGGTTGATTCCCGTGGTAGAAGAAGTAATTTGAGGTCTTGCAAGCTCGATCAGATCTTGTCGCATTCTTTTGGTACTAATTCCTTGATGACACGCCTCAAGTCTGATTTGTTCTTTCACCTCAGTTTATAGACTTTTTGTGGCAGCTTCAATCTAGGCGATGATTTCATGTTTAGGTAAGTGGCTGTTCTGGGAGATCAGTCACTGTTTTCTGGATATCTTGCTTCAGTTGAATAATTGCCTTCCCGGTGGTAGGTTTTCGAAACTTCTTCTTATGCTTCTCCGTTGTTTGTATTCTGAGTGTTCATAACTAGTTTGGTCAACAATTTTCCAATGTTCATCTAATAGCGTACTTACATAGATAATATACTTCGGTGGATATCCGGTTCAGTTTATTCTATGTGTAACATAGAATGTCAGTGCGTCTTCCGTGCGTCGAATTATTTTCTTGGTGACTGTTAATGTCTAAAGCAAGTATCACATTCTGATCTAAGCAGAATAAAAAATATACCAATGGAGTATTTAGCTGCTTCTTTTTCTTATGTAGAGGTGTCCAGTAGATAAACATAGGCTTTCACAACCGTTGTGACAAAATCTTTCGGGTGTTGTCTTGTAGAATAGTATCACAGTTGACAACAATTGGTTTTTACAAACTTGAAGACGCTTCAATTCCGTATAAACGGTCTAAGTCTCAAGAAGTACAATTAACTAATTAATAACTAAACCTAATATAAATCTAATATAAACAAACTAATAATTGTTTGCCTAAATGGGTAGAATATCCCAATTAACACAGGGGGTGGGATAATTTGAAATAACTACTTTTTCTAAATGAGTTGATATTAGATTACAATTATTACTCACAATCGATACCGAATATTTTAAAACTTAAATTAAAATAGTAAGAAACTATATAACGTTGTATAACCATTTTTAGTACCACTTCTTATAAAAATTTAAAAGTGAAATTTCCGAGATGGATATCCCAAAATACCATCTACCTGTTTTTGGCATGTTTTATTTTTATACATAATATTATAACCGTTATTTATACAGTATGGTCATAAAGTTTGGAACCTAGCTTATAACCGCATTATTTTACATTTTTAGGAAAAACGCTCGGACAGGTAAATTTTCTTTTTTAAAACGCCATCTTTTGACATACAATTTTTTTCTATGACTTCATTGGTTTTTAGAGTGATGACGTCATCATCCCTTTTTTTAAATGGCAACCATATTATTTTTTTATCGTTTTTGGTAGATCTTTATATCCTCCAAACAGTGATATAAAACAATTGGTATGTGGCATCACAATTTTTTTTAAATAATATAAATTTAGAAAAAAAATTAGAAAATTTTATTTTTGTACAAAATTAAAATTATATTAAAAAAAATACGTCTGAAGTTAAATTTATTGTAACAGTTAACGTAAATTTTCAAAATGGACCCCACCAACCAACTGACACTGTCCCAGCCGAGTGTAAATGCTTTGCGATCAATAGTAATCTGCGTTATTCGCTCCAGATCAAAACACAAGAAAAAACAACCAACAAACAAAGCGGATTGTGAAAAGCACATGTACTCATGTTACTATGCAAAAAATTTATATATATTTATATTTCTTTATGACATTCTTTCTTCTTTTTATACAAATTAAGTAGAACACTAATATTTTGAAATTGTTTCTCTGGCGACAACATTGTTGAATTATTTACTTCTATTTTTGACGTTAAATTTCTTAGACATTGTGTAAAAATTGTTCATTTTCGCTAATATAAAAAATGGCACATTTATCTGAGCGAGAAAGAATCGAAATTTTAATTATGGTTGGGTACGGGGACAGACAAAGAACGCATGCAGAAGCATGCGAATTGTTTAACCATGAACATCCTGATAGACCTCCAATTGCCAGGTCTACGGTGATAAAACTAGTTGAAAAGTTTACCGAAACTGAATCCGTAAAAGATCGACCACGGCAAGGTAGACCTCAAATAGGAGAAGATGTGAAATTAAATGTGCTTCTAGAAGTAGAAGAAAGGCATCATGTTTCCACCAGACAACTTGCGTTAGCCAATCAGGTGGCTCACTCATTTGTCGTCAACTTATTTAAAAAAGAACACTATCATCCTTACAAAGTTCAACTTGTACAGGAATTACATGTGGATGACGAAGATCGTCGACTGCAGTTCTGTGAAGACGTAATGTTACGTTGTGACCAAAATACAAATTTCTTGGAAAACATCGTCTTTTCTGTTGAAGCTACGTTCTGCCTAAATGGATCTGTTCACCGCCATAATTGCAGATATTGGTCGCAGATCAATCCGCATTGGACTCAAACGTGTCATACTCAGCCCAGAGAAAAAGTTAACGTATGGGTTGGAATGATTGGACGACGCATTTTAGGACCAAATTTTTAGAAGGAAATTTGACTGCTGTGCAATATTTAGAATTTTTAAGATTTGAAATGGTTCCAGCGCTCGCTGTTATTTTCCCAAATCACGAGGATGGTGATGTACCCCATCCAAATATTTGGTTTCAATAAGATGAGGCACCTCCCCATTATGGTGTAGAGGTTCCCCACTATCTTGACGAAATATTTCCTAATAAATGGATTGGACGGAGAAGCGCCATAGAATGGCCACCTCGTTCTCTTGACCTAACTCCGTTAGACTTTTTTTTGTGGGGTTATTTGAAATCAAAAGTGTATTTTAACAAACCGAACAATTTAGAAGATTTAAAACAACGAATTCGCGTAGAAATTACAGAAATATCCCCAGACGAGGGGGCGAGTATGCGAAGTGTTTACACTCGGCTGGGACACTGTCAGTTTGTTGGTGGGGTCCATTTTGAAAATTTACGTTAACTGTTGCAATAAATTTAAGTTCAGATGTATTTTTTTTAATTTAATTTTAATTTTGTACAAAAATAAAATTTTCTTATTTTTTTTCTAAATTTATATTATTTTAAAAAAATTGTGATACAACATACCAATTGTTTTATATCACTATTTGGAGGATATAAAGATCTACCAAAAACGATAAAAAAATAATATAGTTGCCATTTAAAAAAAGGGTTGATGACGTCATCACTCTAAAAACCAATGACGTCATAGGAAAAAATTGTATGTCAAAAGATGGTCCGAACGTTTTTCCTAAAAATGTAAAATAATGCGGTTATAAGCTTGGTTCCAAACTTTATGACCACACTGTACTACGTCTATGTATGTTTTTTTTATAAAAATCATCGTTTTTTGCTTTCCTACAAGGGATGTTAAATTTAAATCATTTATATTACTGTACTGAATATGCATCATGTGCACAAGTATGTTTTCTATCTCTTATATTTATATAAATACAAATCGTATTTTTGTGTGTTCGTTCATGTTTATCATATAACCATACCAGTACTTCATGTGCAGCAAGTCATTGTATAAATTGACACTATTAAGGCACAGTATTTATGATATGCATGTTTCTTCCTCCTATTTTTCTGGTTGAATGCGTTCACTTTTACGTATTATTAATGTTGCATTTTCGAATTTCAGCTGAAACCGAAGAAACACCTGGACAAAGACAGAGTACAGAACAAGAAAGGTATGTTGTACGTTCATGATATCTATTTATATACTATAGATCTGTTCTACATTGTAAGACTTTAGTTTGACTGCCTGAATATACATACAGTGTGTTTCACTTTTCATGGGGACACCTAAATAACTTGTTTATTTTGAAAGTAATCAATATAAAATTTTTATCAGTTATGTAGGCCACGACAATGCATCTTTTCATATGAATAGAGTTTTTATAAAGTCAAAATCTAGCCAACTACGATTAAAATAAAAAGTAGCGTTTCAAGTCGGGTCATAGTAGCGATTAAGATAGAGCAAAAAAGTATTAAGAAAAGTTATTACAAATCACTCAAGAACTCCAAATACCAAATTTCTCTGAAAAATTTGTAATTTTACATTTTTCTCCATTTTTATGCCATCAGCAGATGATAATTTGTTATTGCAATAATAAGAGTGCCATGAAACAAGAAAACGATTCGCAAATTTTATTCAGTATTAAAGAACAAAATATAGCAACAATTTAACGAACAATATTTTAAATAGGATCTTTTTCAACTAGATCACCTTGAAGACGGATACATTTTTCCAATCGTCTTTTGTGATTCAGTACAACTCGTCGTAGTATTTCTGGGGAAATTTCTCGGCAGGCTTGTCGGATTCTCTGACACAGTTCCTGTATGTTTTGAGGTCTTGATGCATACACAACATTTTTAATAGTTCCCCAAAGGAAAAAGTCAAGTGGTGTAATGTCAGGCGATCTAGGAGCCCACTCTATTAACGGGCTATTACGACCTATCCATCTTAACGGAAAGTTCTCGTCTAACCATGCTCGCACTATTCTTGCGTTATGAACCGGGGATCCATCTAGCTGGAAGTACAAATATCGCCTCTCATCCAATGGTAAATCATCAAGCACATCCATTAATTCAGTATTTAAAAAATGTAAAAACCTTTCTGCATTTAGCGTGTCAAAAAAGAAAAACGGGCCAATGATTCGTGCATTTAAAATTCCGCACCACACATTAATTTTCTGTGAATATTGTCTTTTACAGTTGATGACCCAGTTTGGGTTTTCTGTTGCCCAGTATCTACAGTTCTGGGACGAAACTACACCGTTAGTAGTAAATGTAGCTTCATCACTAAACATAATTTTTTTCAAAAATTCTCTGTCATTTAGATAATTACCTTGAGCCCATAGACAATACTCCATTCTTCTATGGAGATCTCCATCTTCAAGAGTGTGTAAATATTTTGGCTTATACGGTTTCAATTTGTGACGACGGAGATATCTCCAAATTTTAGAGTAAGAGATATTTAAATTTCTAGCCATATCTCGTAAACTCGTGTGAGGATTATTACGATACGCTGCTAATATTACTGCATCTAAATGGTGTTCTCGATTGTTCAATCCTCGTGGACGTGGTTTAGTAACATTTCCAGTAGTGTTGAAAATATTATTCAAGTATGCAACAGTTCGATGACGGATGGGTGGACGTTCAGGGTGCCTCGCGTTAAACTCTCTAGCCGCCTCTCGGGTAGAACGTACATTGTCACCAACAATTCGAATAATGTCTACTTTTTCAGCAATACTTAAATGTCTATCGGCCATTGCTTAGCAAAGTTCGATAGTTGCAACTGAAGTAAACTGTTTAGTGAATTGACGTTTGATGTTTGACGTTTGAACTGATGAATCGTTTTCTTGTTTCATGGCACTCTTATTATTGCAATAACAAATTATCATCTGCTGATGGCATAAAAATGGAGAAAAATGTAAAATTACAAATTTTTCAGAGAAATTTGCTATTTGGAGTTCTTGAGTGATTTGTAATAACTTTTCTTAATACTTTTTTGCTCTATCTTAATCGCTACTATGACCCGACTTGAAACGCTACTTTTTATTTTAATCGTAGTTGGCTAGATTTTGACATTATAAAAACTCTATTCATATGAAAAGATGCATTGTCGTGGCCTACATAACTGATAAAAATTTTATATTGATTGCTTTCACAATAAAAAAGTTATTTAGGTGTCCCCATGAAAAGTGAAACACACTGTATATGTATTATTATACTATACATATATGTATATTCAGGCAACTTTTAAACGTTATGCATCTTGTTCTTTCATGACATTTTGTCATACTTACGTTAAGTAAACCAGGTAAAATCTTTCGAAATTGTAATTAATACTTCACTTCGACTACAATCTTTCAATCACCATTTCACAAGCTCCCCACACTATTATTTTTATACTCCCTTTTGTCGTGATCTGGTTGGTCTATAGATATTAAATTTACTCCTTCATTTAAGAATAGCTATAAGTTAAGATACAGATACAGATCGGGCATTCATTCACAATTGCTGACTACTGAAAGAGAAAGATGGGTATGAAGATTTGGTCTTGATAAGTCACCATACCAGACCACATTACATTTTTGTCTTTGTACTGTCTTGAAACAAAAAGTTTTCAATTATCGCATGTCACATGGTCGGGAAGATTTGGCTTTTGGGGTTTCTGGACAAGCAGAACTTTTGATAAATAATATACTTTCTACAAAGAATCAATAAATAAATAAGGTCGCCTCCTTGTAACCTTAGCATGACCTACTCTATATCTATATCTCACAGAGGGCGATGTATTTGAGTTGTTTTTTTTTCCATACTTTGATATCCGTTATCAGATGTGACCATTTTTGGCAACAAGGTTTTGACCGCGTTATCTACATTACTATAACAAAACCCGTAAGCCCTCACAATAGAGACTGTGGAAGCCTTCGATGTCATTTAATCTTTGGCATCTTTGACACTTGTGTGACTCGAAACTGGTCTGAAAGTTCAGACTTCCAAGCACGCTAATTATTTACAATGCTGTTTCATACAATTGGTAACCAGACGTTCCTGATTTTAAGTCGTGATGTGTTAATGGTGCGAAGGTCATGTATACCCCTTTCTTCAACTTTTTTTTAGTACTATGACACTCCTTTGATAGGATTATTGCTGGTTCCCACGCAATTATATACATAGTTATACTTTGTTCCCAAGCATGCAGAGCCAAGTTCGATTTATCTACTTTTCCTAAGCCGACCATTTTTCGTGCTATTTAATTCCTCGAAAGGTCGAATTTTATGTGGATTGTATCAATGAGACTCTCGACAATGTTAAATTCATATGAAAAAGCAACAGTTTCAATAAAATCATTGCGTGATGTGCAATTTCCGAAATAGTTGTTTCCACTTTGTGTATTGAACATGTTGGGGGGTAGACGGTTACTAGAGGCCAATGTTTATATTCATATCACGACATAGCCTTGCATATTCTTATCTAGCCTGTAACTGTTCAAACGTTTGGTTGTCTTCTATCCAGAAGATTATTGAAATAAGTTTGAATAGAAAAATAGAAATTTTGAATACTATGCAAAACATATAGCTGTCTGCCTTTACTTTATTACATCCTAAACAGGGTGTTTCCTAAGTAATCTAAAATATTATATGGGGCGCTTCGTCACTCAATTTTAAGACGAAAAGTTCATATAAACATGTGTGATAAGTCTTGTCGTTAATGAGATACAGGGTGTTGAATTGTTTGTAATAAATCAGCTGTGATTGTATTTGAAATTAATTTTTCCTGGTGACGCTACTGGTTTTTAAAAGTAATACGAAAAACATGCTTATTATAAGTGACGTTTGAAGTAACGTTGACAACTGTGTCAAACCTAAAAACCAACGCAAACAACGAACAATAAATTTTTAATAATACGATCTTTTTGTGTTAAGTTAACAACGATGCCTGTGTTTACTAATGCTGAAATGGCTAATATGCACTTCTTGTATGGATTAGCTAATGGTAATGCCTAGTAGAGTTTCCTTAAGGGCTCTTAAAGTTTGAGGCCGATGTTGGTATACCTTGGACTTGAGATAGCCCCACAAAAAATCAAACCACACGACATCAAGTCTGGCGAACATGGTGACCATCCAATGCCAGTGATTGACGTGCCGTGCTGATGTGGACTGTGGTGCCATCTTGTTGGAACCACGCATTCTCAAGGTCACCAAACAGTTCGCCTAGTTTTTGCTATAGGAAGTCACAGAGCATGGCACAGCCATTTTCTTAAAAAAAAAACTACCAATCACACCAGAATTAAAAACAGCACACCACACTGTTACTACGGGACTTTGGAGTGGTTGTCGATGGAGTTACTGGGGAGTTGTGTTCAGACCCGTACCTGCAATTTTGTCTATTTACCTGACAAATGAAATGACAATGTCCATCGCAACATCTTTTCAGTGAACGTTCCAGAACATGTCTTATTGACACAGGTTTCTACAGACTTCGTAATTTCTTTCGCTTAATTGTTGTACCCACACAATTTTATAGGGATGCATTTTCAAATCTCGATAAGCAAGATTCTTCTAACACTCCGATCAGATAATCGTAAGGCTGATGCATGCTTTCTTGCGGAACATCGAGGAGATTGTTGAACTGAATCTTTCACTCACAACAAAATTTTCCGTCGTCGACCTTGAGGTTTACGTTTAAATGCAGAAAATTCTCGACACCCACAAATAAATGGTTTTCCTATCAGAAACAGGGTCCCGGCCAGGGAGTGCAAAGGGAATGCGGAAGGCACGTTGAATAGTTATTGGCGATCCGCCATTATCAATAAACTGCTCAACGACAAACGCTGCCTCTCAAATCGGAGAGTTCTTTCTATCGCATCCTGTATATAATTTCAAATCCACCACTTACGTTCTTTTAACTCGTAGGTTTAGTTGCCTATCTAACAACGAGCAGTTTCAGCTTATTAGTCATTGGCACCAGACATACACTATAATAACATAACACCTGAACAGCAGATTCATTAGTAGATAATTTTAACACATACGAGGGAGCGTTTTTATATTCGCGGAATGGGGGATAAGGGGTGGAAATAAAAAAACCAAATTATTTTTCTTTTTCAATATATTCACCTGCAAGACGGATACATTTTTCACATCTTTCAATTAATTTATTTATACCCTCATAAAAAAATGATTTCTCTTTATCTGCAAAATACGCCGAAACTGCCTCCTTGACTTCATCATCGGCAGTAAATTTTTTACCCCGCAGCTCTTTTTTCATTTTCGGAAACAGGTAATAATCACTCGGGGCCAGATCTGGGCTGTAGGGTGGGTGATTCACAATTTCGACGCCCATCTTATGCAGGGCAGCTAACGCAACGCGGCTCTTGTGGACGGGCGCGTTGTCGTGCAAAAGCAGCACACCTTTCGTCAATTTTCCCCGTCTTTTCTCTTTAATGGCTTCTTCTAGTCGCTCTAATATTGAAGCGTAATATTCTCCGGTTATAGAAACACCTTTATCTTTATAATCAATCAACAATATTCCTTCCGAGTCCCAAAATACCGTTGCCATGAGTTTCCCAGCTGATTGTGACACTTTATATTTCTTGGTAGGTGCTGTGCCCTTGTTATGCCACTGCATGGAGTCTTGTTTGGACTCAGGTTCATAATGATGAACCCAAGTTTCGTCTCCAGTAACAATTCGACTCAATACACCATCCTTGTCTTCATTACAGAGGTCCAAAAATGCACGCGAACACTCTACGCGCTGTTGTTTTTGCGGCGGCGTGAGCATTCTCGGCACCCATCTTGCGCTAACCTTGGACATGCCGAGATGATCGTGTAGGATTTTAAAAATTGTTGTATCGGATACTCCAACCATTTCTGCGAGTTGTTTCTTCTTTAGTCGAGCATCTTCGAGTACAATTTTTTCAACTTTTTGGATAAGTGCTGGCGTGGCCACCTCAATGCTCCTGCCCGGCCTCGGGTCGTCTTCAAGGGATTCCCTTCCTTGTTTAAATAAACTATGCCACTTGTACACCATGGTTTTTCCTGGACAAGAGTCGCCGTATACCAATGACATCTCATTCATTATGGTCGCGACTGATTTTCCTTGCCTGGTAAGGAACTTTATAACGGCACGATATTCGATTTTTTCCATATTTCACTTTTCACTCCTGATTATGTTACTTGGTTGACGATAGCTCAAAGACTAACTGTTTAATAATAATGAAACTTTGTATTTATACTAATTATGAGTCGCTGCACAGGCCACGCCTCCAATGCGCCTAATCACCCCCCTACAACCCGTTCATTCCGCGAATATAAAAACGCTCCCTCGTACGTTTTTTGAACTTGTCCAGCCATAACAAGAACATTAATCTGACATCTTCAGATACCTTTTTTCATTCTTGCCACACCCCTTCGCTCAAAATATGATATGTGAAGCTTATTCTGATTAATTGTAAACCATTTGCCATAAGCATCTAATCGATTAAATATTTTCTTTCCAGGTCAGTAGCAGATCAACACATGCTTTCCGATGAAATGAAGAAACTTCTTAAAGAATTAGAAGAGGAAAGTAAAAAATAAATCATTTCGTCATAAAATTATATGTTAATATATTATTTTTCCTTATAATTTAAGTATAATATATTGTACATCGCATATGTTCTTTCCTAGTCATGACCAATTAGGAATACTACAATGACCAAAGAAATTCAATAATTAAAAGAAACGACTATTAAAGAGGTTACTCTTAAAAATTAGACAAAAAGACATGTTTTATACGAAATTAACAAGAAACTAATTCTCGATCGTGACTCAATATCTTATGAATAAAATAATTTGTAAACCAAAAAAAAGGATAAAAAAGAAGAATGAAACAAATATTAAGCAATGGCTTTGAAAATTTTTTTTAATAAACGAAAACACTCGCTTTGTTTACGCAAGTAACACACGAAACGCATTACGTCTGAGAGAAAAAAAAAACATACAAAATTTGTCCATATTTTAAGCACACTATCATAATATAGTCCAATTATTATTATATATGTATACATCAACTTGCAGAACGAGAAAACTTTTATTCTTTAAGAATCGCTTTTGCCATATTTGAAATAACAAAATGATGCGAGAGTATAAAATGAAAAAACAAATATTTTAGTTATTATACTGTAGCTAAGATACATACTACCTATTTCCCAAAATAAAATTACAAAAAAAAACTTCGTAGTTAAAATAAATACGTGTTATACGTTTATACGTAATACTATATTTGAAAATATATGATGATAATTAAAAGAATACTCGAATAACTGGAAAGCTGTTTGTATGTTGTATTATATAGATTTTGAATGTGATTAATTTAAGAAAACCGTTTGTAAAACAGCGTTCGAGTTATTATTTGATATTTTAATAGTGAGGTACTTAACAAAAAATAAAAAAAATATAATGATACTGTGTTTGATACTGAACGCGATGATGGTCGCCCGAAATGTAACCCACACGTTTATTCTTTTTGTATTAACAATTGTATAGCTATTTAGGGTATCGCTTTTTGTATTATTTTTTCTATTATATTGTATATCGTTATATATTTATTGAAACGAACGTGTGCTTACATTCTGGACGACCATCATTGAAAAGTTATAACTTGTATAAAGGGATGAATATTTGATTGGATATTAAATTTTAATCTTAGTGTTTAATCTCTAGCTTAACGTTTCGAAATAATTTTTCGTTTCACATTCGTCGAATTAGGTACAGTGGTCACTGATAATTTCGATAATGGGTTAGTGGTTTTTCCCGTTATTGAAACATGAAGATATTAGCGTTAGTTAGCTACGTGGTATACTTGTGAAGCGAAAAATTTCTTCGAAACGTCAATATATATTATGATTTTTTGTTTTTTGTCTCAATGTGAATTATATTATTAATACTCTATCATATGTATCAAAATATTTAAAAATAAAAGCTTTCAATAATTTAAATTGCATTTCTATTATTAAATTACATTCCTAACCCCAACTACAACTGTCAAAACTGATTACACTGAATATTTTAAGTTTTAAACTTACTCAATTTTGTAAATGCAAGCAGAACTATATATGTATAAGCAAAATCATTTATATAATTCTCTCTTTTATAATAGGAATATGTGTATACTCACTGTAAAAATTCTGATTCACCCAACTTTCACTTTTTAACACACAAAGATACACAACTGTTTAGGACTAGTTTGAAATTTATTAATAAGATATACGAGGAGGGATAGGGATTGAAAAATTCCTAGCCTACTATAGAAACAAATACTCTTCTCATTGATACATTTATTACAACGAATCTACAACGCCCCCTAGACGTTTCAAAAGGAAATTTTTATCTGCCAACCAGGCCTCCTAGCTTCTATCAGCTCTTCGTTGAAAGATAATTTACGACGAGATCTGGCTTCGGAGCCTGCATGGCAACCTGCGATTTGTGTGCAGAGGCATTGTCCTGCAAAAACCAAACTTTCTACGTCTTCTCCCCATAATTTTTTCTCGTAGAGTGGTCAGTAACGTAGAATAATAATTCCCAGTTATTGTTCCACCCTTGTCCAGAAAATCAATCATGATTACCCCAGTCCCCATGGCAATTCCAAGAAACTGAAGCAAAAACTTTTCCAGCATATTTTTTGAACACGAAGCTTCTTAGCCCTTAGAGAACAAGAGTGTTTCCATTTCATCGATTGTTGCTTTGTTTCTGGGCCGTGGAATTATACCCAAGCTTCATCTATGGGAACAATACGGCTTAAAAAATCTGCATCAGTTTCAAACCGAGCACAGTTCTAACGTGATTCTGTTCATGTCAACCGATTATTTTTTCTCGATAATGGTTAGAGACATGAAAAAACTACAAGAAACCAAAAAATTCCCAAACAAAACTGTCTCTCTATAGATCCTCACAACCATTTAGCATTCCCTATAGCGTAATTAATATTCCAAACTTAAGCTAAATATCAAAAATACAGGACCTAGAAAATAAAAACTAAAAAATTCTTGAAATTTCGATGTTTTAATAGGTAAGTATAAGAGCTATCGAAAAACGGACCACGCATCCTTGATCTGTTTTTTCGAGAAAAGCACGATGGTGAAAACCAAATTTCGGTATCGGCTTTCGGTTTCGAGTTATCCGTGAAAATTCGATTTTTTCCATTTCCGTTTTATCACGATATCTCGGCTATTTATGAAAATTGACAAAAATAACTTTTACGTTCTTCAGGTACTTTTTTGATTAGAATCCAGTGGCGTTAGAGATTTTTTTGAAAAAATTTTCGAAATTCGAGGTAGGACATAAAGTTGTATTTTTTTATATGGAACATATGGTTGGCTATGATATCATTAAAAAGAGGATTTTTTTGCCATTTCAATGATATATATCATATGGGGTCTTTTCGTTCATTTTCACTGTATTATATAATAGCAAAAAATTAACATTTTCCATTGATTTTCATCGTTTCATTGCTTTTCGTTAGTAGGCGTGTGTCATTTAACATACATGAATAAACTCTAAGATTCTGATTCAGGCCAACTTTCTTTTCAAAATTTACTTCCGTATCTAATACCGTAAAATCCTATAAGCGTGTGTTTTACATAATCCAATACAAAAAATCGTATTGGATTATGGGAAACATCATTTTTATGGGTTTGTTTAGCCTTGGGAGCGACATTAATTTTGGAACAGACTGTACCTACGTTAGTTTCACTTAGTTAGACATTCTATCATTCGATGCTGTAACTCACAACATTCTTTTACCAAAAATCGCTTGGCTTTTGTCCTTCAGTATTAAAATTACTTTAACCCTATCTACAACATAGAATTTTCTGTGTCCTGCCCGAACGAATATATTGTCTCTACCAACGGTGTACCGCAAGGTTCTAAATTGAGTCCATTACTATTCACAATTTTTATGAATAACCTGCTTCTCGGTTTAAATTACCCAGTTCTCCGGTAGGTGACGACATAAAAATCTTTCACGAAATTTCTTCACTCAACGATGTCAAAAATTAACAAAACATAAGTTGATACACGATACTCATAATATTAGAAGGACTTTGTGCTATTTTCGATTTCAAATTCACATTTGTTGATCATATTAATTCAGTATTTGCGCGTCTCTAAATACTTTCAAAATATTCTACTGGTGAAAATACTCTATATATATTTTTTTAATAAGGTGATGATCGAATTGGATTGATCGAATCAACCGAAAATTGTTGAAGTATTTATCTTTTAAACTGGATGGAGTCGGTTCTGAGCAGAGATAATCGAGAAAGGAAAGTTCAGTATTACCGACAGCGGCAACGTTTTACGCCCTCTATGAAAGTAGTGGAACTAAAATTCCAAAGCGCCTTAATTCAAATTAAATTTGTATTCTTTGTCAATTAGAAATAAAATAATTTGCTTTTTCATTACATTTCCCAAAAGATACAACTTTTTGATATTGGAGAAACACAACAAAAAGTCATATATACTTTTGAGAAATGTAATTAGAAAGCAAATTACTTCATATTTAAATACAATTCGATATAATTAAATAGCTATTATGTAGATACATATATGGAAATCAGTGCAGTTTTTCGCCACTTTTAAATAAAAAAAGGAAGAAAAACACAAGCCTAATAATATAATGCTTTATTTTCTTCGACTATTTGAATACTTATTTTGGTAATGTAAAAATAGTAAGTCAGATTTACATATTCTGCTTGATTGGCCACTTAATAAACTGCAATAAAACTAAAATAAAATGAAATACACTGGAACACTTCAAACAAAAAACACAACGTAACTCGGCAACAACTAATAAGCAAAACAAATGTATGGAGAATGTCAAATATCAACCATAACGACCATAACACGGAGGTACCGATACCAACTAAAATTTACCGAAATTTGATTCAAATGTGAAATATCCCTAAACAAGTGCATCAGCGCCTCTACTACTTTCATAAAAACTAAAAATGATTATTCAGCCAATGTAATTAAACTTCCCATCCCATGGTTCTGAGGTTGGTAGTTGTCAGGATGAATTACTACGTCATGAACTGCAACCGCGAAGGTATATAAGGAATATACAAAAACACCAATAGAGGATCTTCTAACATTTATTTAATACGAGCCCTAACAACTATACAGGGTGACATAGAAAAAAGTACATTGCATAGTGCCACACAATAGAGGACACTAAAATAAGAAAAAAAGTTCCTATGAACATGGGTCCGCGAGACCTTCGGTTAAAAGATACGGGGTGTTGAATTTTTTTTTAATTTATTTGCAAAAACAATGATTAATTAAAACAAAAAATTAAGTTTTTAGAAGATGTTCAAATTGTTGCCCTTGTACTTGAATACATTTTTCCATTCTTCTTCTTAATGATTGACGGCATCTTTGAAATATTCCTGGGATATTACGAAATCTATCTGCCGATTCCATAATTCTTATCCACAATTGTTCTTCATTATGTATTTCTACAGCATAAACTTCATTTTTCATAAATCCCCAAAATGAAAAATCGAGGGGATTAAGGTATCGGAACTACGAGCTGGCCAGGGTACAGGCCCCCCTCGACCAATCCACATATTTCCAAATTTCCTGTCCAAATATTCCCTTGCCACTCGAGAAAAGTGAGCTGGCGCCCCATCATGCATGTAATACATTCTTCCAGTAATGGCCAATAGGACATTCTCTAATAATGTGTTTAAATCATTCTCCAAGAAATTTCGATACAGTGCACCTGTCAATCGATTGGGCAATCGAAATGGGCCAATTAAATAATTGTCAATTATACCTGCCCACACATTAATTGAAAACCCATATTGGTGACTTCGAATTACAGTTTGATGAGGATTCTCATCACTCTAATGGTGCATGTTATGTAGGTTCAGTATACCATCACGACTAAAACCAGCTTCGTCAGTAAACAAAATTGATGAAATAATGTTTTGTCTTTGGTTTTGCAACCATTGGCAAAATTGTACACGAGGAACAAAGTCATGTTCCAATAGTGAATGAATTTTTTGGAAATGATATGAGCGAAGAAGTTGTTTTTTGAAAATTTGTCTAACTGATTCACGGTTAAGGTTTCGTACCGCTGAACTTGTTTTTCTGGTGCTTGTTCTTGCATTATTGTCTACCATTCGTAAAACAGTTTCTTCGTTTCGCACAGTGCGACGAGTTCTGGAAACCCCACTATTCAATTTTGGTTTTCTAAAACAGCCATCTTCTCTCAAACGCCTATGCACATCAATAAATGTTCGAACATTAGGAACTTGTCTTAAAGGATATCTTTCTCGATAAATACGTTGAGCTTCGTAAGAATTTGATCTAGCTTCGCCGTAACACATAATCATGTCCCTGTATTCTTCAAAAGTGTAGTGAACCATTTTTGAAAGCAAATTTGAATAATCAGTGAGAAAACCAATGAAAAACTTAATCACGAACACAAAATTCCTCAAACAACAATTACATCAGTTTGACAAGTGTCATTATGACACATTATTCAATTGTTATTTTTTGTTTAATTTTTTCTTTCAGATGCATTTGTAGAACCATATATATTCAAAAAAAAAACCCAAAAAAAGAAATAAAATTCAACACCCCGTATCTTTTAACCGAAGGTCTTGCGGACCCATGTTCATAGGAATTTTTTTTCTTATTTTAGTGTCCTCTATTGTGTGGCACTATGCAATGTACTTTTTTCTATGTCACCCCGTATATTCGGACGATGTACGAAATATTAGAAATATATATTTATCTATGTTTGTTTTATTTTTTTTGTAGTTTCAATTAGAAAATAAAGTCATATACCTTTCATCTAACAAGTCCAATTGTAATTAATTACTTTTTTTATTTTACATAAACTACATAACACAATAATAAAAATATAGCAAATTTGCTGACAAGTAAATATTCGGACGTTGATCTTTAGTATCTTTATAATCAGTATGATGAATGCAATTACCGCTGAATAAAGTGTGCTTTAGTCAATAGATGTCAAGTTAAGTTATATACGTCATATTGTGACATAAATTCATACGAAAATGACACGTGGAGTCGCAACTAACAAAAAACTCAGAGAAATAATAATTTCACAGTATTGCCACGGTAATTCAATGCAAAAAATTGTAAATGACTTAAATATTGCAAAATCTACAGTCGGCGATATTATAATAATATATTTTTTAGTATAAATGCAACAATAATTTTAATTAGAAGAAATCAAATCAATAATTTCAATACATGACATGTACCTATATGTCATTTGACATTTCCTGACATTTCACTGGACTATTAAACGCTTGGGATTGGCTGTTACCAAGCAACCTTTATACGCACGCCGTGCGATAATTCTGCGATATTCTTTCAAGAAACCTTATTCCAACAGCAGAAGAATATTTTGAAAAAGAAAGTTTTATATTTCAACAAGACGGCGCATCCTCCCACACTGCAAAAACAACAAAGATATGGTTTGGAAACTATAACGTAAAAGTTTTATCGTGGCCATCAAGTAGCCCTGACTTAAATGTCATCGAAACTTTATGGCATCAGATGAAAAAGTCTTTACGTAACGATCCTCAGCGTACAATTCCAGCGTTAAAAGCAAAAATTACGCAAATTTGGAACTCTTTCACGCCCGAATATTGTAAAACTTTGGTAGATTCTATGCCAAAACGTATTCAAGCCGTTATTGCCGCAAAAGGTGATGTTACCTCTTATTAATGTTACCAAGATTAAAGTACATCCGAATATTTACTTGTCAGCAAATTTGCTATATTTTTATTATTGTTATGTAGTTTGTGTAAAATAAAAAAAGTAATTAATTACAATTGGACTTGTTGTTAGATGAAGGGTATATGACTTTCTTTTCTAATAGAAACGACAAAAAGATAAAACAAACATAGTTAAATATATATTTCTAATATTTCGTACATCGTCCGAATATATAGTTGTTAGGGCTCGTATATGTATGTATGTCCAATAAAAACCACAAAAATGCCTCTAATACGAGTTTTTTCATGGTATATTTTTGGAAATCACATTACGAACGAGTGCAATGAAAATAGATCAAGTGAAGTGGATCACATGATTTCGACCTCTCAGGTCTCTTCAGCACAACTCCGAATGCAAGTTCTAATTTCATCGCAATTCGCATTTCAACGTTACTTGTATAAAGGTAGGTTTTCGAAAGGGCGAGCGAGCGAGCGAACGACAAATTTTCGTTCGCGTGGATGTGTTTTCGAAGACGCGATAAGACTCCACCCACACAATTAGTCATTACGTGTTTCAACGTCTGTGAAGGAGTAATTGAGTTGGGCGTTTGTAGATACTGTTTACATTTCGTGACATTTCAATAACCTCCAAACTACTTCTAACCTAATTGCAAATATATGTTCGTACGGTTCTTATCGTAGAGTAAAAATGCAAATGTATATGGTTGTAAAATTCAGGTAAACTTAAAAAACCCGGTGATTATGGTTAAAATATTTTTATTTTTGTCCTAGACGTGTTAGCATCTCTAGTTGGTCACAGAATATTATAATAGAAAAATGCCTCAAAGTGAAGATTTTGTTGAGTTATTAGCTGGCTTCCATTTACTGTAAATATCCGTTTGTATTATCACATCATTTCAATTGTAACGTCATATTAGACCATTCCTTTTAGTGCGATCATTTTAATACAAACTGATATTTGTTGCCCCCTTTGCCGATCAAGCACCACCTTAGGAGGTAGAGATTTTTAATACTTTTGGATCAGATAGGCGAAGGGGATACGATTATCAACCATTTTTATTTTTCCGGTGTTATGTTTACGTTGGTTAGCGTATTTATATTAGTATTTACCTCTAGAATTTTATATTTTATAAATTTCAACCAAAAAAAACTTGGGTATTTAGTTGTTTGTTTATATAATACACCTAGTGTGATCTACAGTTTCGTAAAATGTATGAAATAATTAAAGCAAATAAACATAGATCTAATAATACAAACTAAGCAACTCATACTTACTACTATGCCCACTTTAAAATTGCAAAGTAATGCAAGTAAAGTGCGGCATTCTCATTGGTAGTCGCGTGCGAAATTTCGTCTGAATCGCTTCCCAGGCAATTCAAAACAGTCGCGTGCGATTTCGTCGCGCCAAAAGTATAACCGTCCCTGATTGGTTGAATGAGCTCGTCGCTCGCTCGCTCGCCCTTTCGAAAACCTACCTTAATACCTCCAGCAATGGAGTAATTCTAACATCATGCTCTCTAGTGGGCAAGGTGGGAAGTAATACTTCGCAGAGCACTACACAACAAAGTTAAACACTAAACACATCAACCCACAAAACACCAAGAAACTTTTTCAAAAAACCGCCTTGATAATTATTTTATTTGTAATGGTCATTATTTATATAGGCTATTATTTATACTGGTCATTACTTATATAGGTTATTGTTTATACTGGTCATTATTTATACAGCTTATTATCTATACAGAATATTATTATCATTGTTATGATTATGATTACTATTATGTACATTTATTTATTGTCTTTGGGAAAGATACACGATTGTACACGGGCCTTAGGCAAGTACTATAATACATAAACGTTGAAGGTAAGTGATCTCAAGTATATTATGTTAGAATACGTATACATATATATAAAAAAATGGGGACAGTTAAGCTTAAGCTCTAAAATCATTATAAAAGTAAAAATATAAAATTATAAATTCATCACAAACAATTCTTAATTACATAACAATTATAATCGAATCCACGAGTCGATTAACTCCAAAACTTCAACACGAGCTGCATTAAGTTGCGGTGGATCATCTACAGCCTTTGGATACATGTTTGCGCAGTGAGCAGTACCTAAATATTCAAACAGCAAGTAATACAAGCAATATACATATAATTAATCATTTTACCTTCAATATAAATGGCAGGTGCAGCTTGACGTTGTGTTTGAGTAATTCCCAGCGCATGCCAGGGATCAATTGAACCATGAACGAAGACAACATTTGTAACGTCAATATTCAAAGCGCCATACAAGGTGTTGGTTCTTCTAATAGAAGCGTCCAGGAATGCTTTATTGTATTTCGGCCCGAATATATCTACACATTGCTGGATGAAGAAATCAACCGGGAATTTATCGCCGAAGTTCTGAGGTGTGTAATTCGAACTTTGGAAGAATCCGAATTCGGTGCAAGTTTGATAGGTCCATTGACGGCCTACAAAAAATTAAACTTTAACTAATACAATATTTATGACCGCACTACGTCACCTCCTTCGGATGTTTCGCTATCCCAGCTAATATTCCGATATTGTCCGATCATCTTGTCATATTTATAATCCAGACAAGTTTGATTATAAGCGTCCAATATCAAAGTATTAACAGCTGCTAATCTATCGATCGGTGGTCCAAGTTTATCATTGTCCATAATATCGCATAACGTATCGATGGTAATGTTGCTTTTACCCTTACCGATTCTATTATCTTTATTGTATTGTACTACGCCAGCAAAGTTACCTGCCAACGTTTCGAAAAAATTTGAAACGTCATTAGAGTTTTTGATACTTTGGTCGATGGGATCGCAAAGTTTGAACAGTTCGTTGATATTTCTTTGTCCGATCATATGTCGTAAGAGGGTCACAATTTGCTCTGTACCTTGTTTAACGGCAGTTGCACAAGTATCACTAGAAGTTGTGAGGGCATCATCTACTACTCTGTAATAATCTAGAAAAAAAAAACAAAATAGAGTGTAAGTATTTCTGGCAATAAACTTTTCAAAAGTTCCTGAAATTTTAAAATTTAAATACTGCACACTGTTTTAGTCTCCGGCAACAATGTCGAATACTAGATGTAAAGCATGCATTTTACTAGTACTATTACTAACAAATATTAATACTTGATTTGTTGAGACTTTATTGATAACTCCGTAATTGTTTCACGGATACACTCGGTTGCAAGAAAAAGAGTTGTCCCATTTATTTTACTAGTTCAGCTATGCAATCACAACTTATTCAATTTTAATATAAATTGACATGAAACCATAGCAACGACATATATTATCTTATTTTATTATTATTTAGTTGCTAAAATAACATTTAGTAAATTCACTTGCTGTTGTGAATGTGGTAAATTCAAAAAAAAACTCAAGTTTCGACAATCAAATCCGAAAAGCGAGAAGCGAGAAAGACCATGAAGTAGCTAGAGTTTCAGATAAAAAATGATAACACCAACACCACAACATTTAATTAATTAACCCGGGACACGTGTTTCGAAGACTCATGGTCACTCATCATCAACCAAATATCGAATATTAATATGCAGCAATCTTCAGTTAAATATGAAATATTTAAAAAATCCTTCCCAGCCAATATTGCCTCAAGATAGGGAACCTTATTTCATAGAGTACAAATATTGAGATGAAATATCTTACACTTGGCTATGAAGTTTCCGCATTTGATATTTGATTTAGAAAATTTGATTGGATTTTAATATGTGGATGAAGTTAGTTCATAGTTCTACAAGATCAATCCTTATAATATTATAAAAATTCACCCATCGAGAAGCATCATTTTACATATAAATAAATCTCTTTACAAGACTTTTCTTAATTCTCCCATGATGCGATATACAGAATATTCCAATGAAAACGATCCACCTTAAATAAGTCGAAAACGTCAAGAAATACGAGAAAACGCCGAAAGGTCAATTTTTGTTGGAGAGGGGAAACTTTCACCAATAAGACAAAATCCTTCCCCCTGTTCCTAATGGAACATTAACATTTCAAATGGCACTACGTCAATTATTACACTTTTCGATTCTATGTACTATTTGCAACAATCAGTACGATCGACCGTCCTAGGGAAACGATGTCATCCGAAAGGTATGCAATAAACCACAGACGCGTTCAGTAAGAAACGTAATGCCATGATATAAAGTACAATTCTTATAGAAATAAAAACAAAAAGAGATAAATACAAGCTGCTCTTAACAGTATGAAAATACTACTAAATATATTCCTTTCAAAAAGAAAAGTCCTTCCACAAATAATATAAATTGTTTTAAAAAAAGTCAGATTTATTGTTTAAAATATAAAAAAAAAAAACAAGGTTCTATGGAAAATCAGGATAAAGGGACAATAAATTCTCAAAACGATCTCCAAGCTAAAATGAACAATTCAGAACAATGCATAGTAGTATAATAAATGCATACAGAGGAGCGATACTGTCAAATGACAGCAAGAAACTGCATCTGTGGTGTTTTGCATACCCGTTCGGTTGACATCGACTGACCCTAGGACGGTCGACCGTACTGTATACCTGTCCTTAACACTTTATTCAGTTCAACTCAAGGTTAACTATAGTTGGTACAACTGCCACTAAGTGTCATGTATATACATTATTTGATCCCTGTGTTAAAGAAAATCAACATGTAGTTTTTTATCATTTCTATACAGCCTAGATTTTTTGCGGATGAAATAGAAAATAGGCCCTGAGGGACTAGGGAGGAGGGGAGGCAAGATATGATTTTATCTTATTGATGAAACATTTTTTCCCATTCAAACAAATATTGACGAGTTCAATTCATTTAAGGTGGATCGTTTTCATTGGAATGCTCTGTATATCAATATAAGTAATATTCGCAAAAGCGCAAATAAGATTATAAAGATTGTGATTAAAGTTATCAGCTAACCCATTGTAACCTGTTTTATTTTTCCAATAAGGAAATAAAAAAAAAACTAGATTGGAATGTGTAAAGAGAGTTGAGCAATCTAGACATTCTCTCCTTCTGGAAATATAAACCGCATAGATTGATGATATGTTCAACCAAATTTTCGAAGCGAGAGTTGGGGTTTGAAAGGCGACTCAACAGAGTAGGCTGTTGCAAAAATGTCCATCGCAACCTGAGGTATACCCCGGAATTGGCTGTCCCCTAAAAGTATTCTAGATGTAGTAATACATGACATGTAACTACTTTATTTTGCCGCGTAAAATTTATTTTGCTGTTGTAATTTGGATTGGGAGTCTGTTCAGAATTTTGTCTCTTTAAAATAAGGTATACAACCATTCATACATACAGGGTGAGGCATTAGTGCGGCAAAGCTATATCCATTAATATTGAAGATATCAAAAAATTTTATGTACAAAAATCATAGACAGTCTTAAGCTACATATTTTAAAATTATTTTCGTATATACAGGGTGTTTCATATTGCCAGGGTGAACCAAACATACATTTTCTTAAATGAGACATACTATATATTATTTCAAGTTTAGATTAGTTATGGCCAATTCTGTCTGAAAATCATTGAGTGTTCACCGCCCTGTGTATTCCATACGAAACAGTTTAAAATTATTTTCTCACTGGAATAATTTTTTTATATTGCTACAGTTTTATAACAACGTGATACTTCGCCAATATTGCAAAAACTGTGTACAGGGCGATTCAAAACACAAATGCATTATTTTCTCATTTTATTTGAATGGTTACCCTGTATTTTATATTAACCACTCCCTATACAGGGTGCCCGTTTTTCGAGCGCAAGCATGGGTAACTCGGTTATTATAAGAGATAGGAGATCGGTTAAATTAGGGCAAAGTTGCGCATTTGGGAGAGAAAAAATATGCTGCCGGGAAACTTAAAAAATTTTCATGGGTTGCTAAGATTTTTGGAAAAAAGTGAAATTTTAAACTTTCGTTTTAACGTTGTATATCGAAAACCGATCAACGTAGACGTTTCTAACTCAGACATTATTAAGGCACTTTTTTACAAGGAATCCAAATGTGCCATCCATTTTTTCAAGACGTTCTAGATTCAAAAGTTACGGTAGTCAATTTTATTTTTTCTTATGGGCACCATATTGGATTTTTACATTTTTGAGTAAAGCTCTTGATTCTGATTACGATGATGTATCACACGATATGGTCCAGTTTCACAATTTTATCAAAATAACCAGAAACCCGATTTTGAGAAGAAAGCCTTGGAAATTTTCCAACTTGTGTTTAACAAATGCATTTGTGACAGTTCGATTAAATTTAAAATTTTAACGTTCACAAAATTTATCCAGAAAATGATGATTTTAAAAAACAAATAAACCAAAATAACATTATAAGAGATACTCGAAGGTTTCACCATCTACTTCTAAACACAATTCTACGCGTCTCCTTAAATGTTGTACAGCTGTTGAAATATTCCTTCTTCTTATTTTAGTCCTTAAAGTGGTAATTATCTTTCTTCGCAGCTCATGAATATCAGCAGGCACTGTTTCATAAATAATATTTTTCATAGTTCCCCATAAATAATAATCCAACGGAGAAAGATCGGGTGAACGCGCTGGCCAACGAATGTCCCATTATTTGAAATTACTTTTCGAAGAAATAGTTCAGACAAATAATCACTTACTCTCCTAGAGTTATGCGGCGGAGCACCGTCCTGTTGAAACCAAAGGTTATTCAATCGGTTGAGGCAAATGTTGTTGTCGATATAATCCGTAAGATATGTCCTTAAAAAGTGTAAATAGCCATCTGTATTCAAAGTCTCTTCATAAATGTATGGGCCAATGATTGTGTCGCCTAACAGACCGACCCATACATTTATCCCGAACCGTACTTGTGGTCGACGTCCTTCATGTACATGAGGATTTTCAATGGACCAGACATGTTCATTGTGTCGATTAAACATGTTTGAGTTTGAAAACTTACACTCATTCGTAAATATTACGTTAGCAAGGAAATTAGGATTTTGTTCCAACTGGTCCATAAAACTCCTACAAAACGCTACCCGTCTATCGCTATCTCCAGGATGCAGAACTTGGGTGACGTGTTTTTTAAAAGGATGATATTTATGTTTCTTTAGTACTCTCCATACCTTCTGACGCGTTATGTTTAGATCTACTGCAATGGCTCGTGTGGAGGTAGAAGGATTTTCTTGTACCTAAAGAAAAATTTATTTCATTGATATTATTTATTTTGTGCGAGATTCTTCGGAATTCTCTTACTCTTTGTAAAATATCCACTTCATTTTCATGCGGCGGTCTAGCGTCATATTTTCTAGGCTTACAAAACGAACCAAAATCGCCTAAATTTCGGTGAAGTAGCAAAAAATAGGACTGAGCTGGTTGTTGCCTTTCTGGATACCGTTGAAGATATGTTTCTGAAGTAACTTGTACATTTCGATGTGAAGCGTAATAAATCTCTAGCATATCTCGTTTCTCTTCACTTGAAAACGGCATTTTGTCGAAAAAGTTGGGCAAATTTAATAAATGTAAGTGACAACAAGCAAAACTTAATCGAACTGTCACAAATGCATTTGTTAAATACATGTATGAATATTATTTCCAAGGCATGCTTCTTAAAATCGGTTTTTTTATTGTTTTGATAAAATTGTGAAACTGGACCATATCGTGTGATACATCATCGTAATCAGAATCAAGAGCTTTACTCAAAAATGTAAAAATCCAATATGGTGTCCATAAGAAAAAACAAAGTTGACTACCGTAACTTTTGAATCTAGAACGTCTTGAAAAAATGGATGGCACATTTGGATTCCTTGTAAAAAAGTGCCTTAATAATGTCTGAGTTAGAAACGTCTACGTTGATCGATTTTCGATATACAACGTTAAAACGAAAGTTTAAAATTTCCAAAAATCTCAGCAACCCATGAAAATTTTTTAAGCAGCATATCTTTTCTCTCCCAAATGCGCAACTTTGCCATAATTTAACCGATCTCCTATCTGTTATAATAACCGAGTTCCCCATGCATGCTCTCGAAAAACGAGCACCCGGTATATAAAATCATTAATTTCTGAGATACTTAATATTTTCGTAATGAAAGCTGAGCTTTTTCAAAATAATTGTAATATGTCAAATTAGCCATGATAAAATTATAGTAAAAAGCTATAAAATCATAAACTGAGATAAACTTGTTAAATACAAGGCAACTACAAAATGTTAAATTTATACTGGTACACCTCACACCTCAACTTTGATTAATTACCGAATTAACTAATTAATAAATTAATACCGAATTAATATTCGATGATGAAAACCCATGCGTTTTCGAAACACGTGTCCCGAATAATTAATCAAAGTTGTGGTGTGATGTGATACCGATGTTTATTGTTATTACGAGCCCACAGTCCTTGAAATCACTCTAAATTTGAAATAATATATATAGTATGTCCCATTTAAGAAAACGTATGTTTGGCAACATGAAACACCCTGTATATATACGGAAATAATTTTAAAATATGTAGCTTAAGACTGCCTCTGATTTTTGTACATAAAATTTCTCGATATCTTCAATATTAATGGATATATTGAGCTTTGACGCAGTAATGCCTCACCCTGTATGTAGATCGTATAACGCATTTTCTATCGCAGGAATCGTACAAATTATAGCAAAGTTTAATCACATCCTTTCAATAATTGACCTATCTTCACTAAACAACCAGATGAAATGTATTGCATATTTACTCTGCGCACAATCACAATTATTCACAAACTATATAGATAATGTTGAACATAATAAATATGTTTTACCATAAATTGAGAAGAGTAAATATTTTCTTTTCTGATATCAATGACTAACACAAATATACACAATTAGAATAATTAAACGATCTTGACAAGAGGAATTTACTAATACAATATTTATAAATTGAATTATACACTTGAAATACCTTTAAAATCAACCTCGGCTAATAAAGGCCCACTAGCAGACATCGCCCCTTGCACTAAATGTGGATATTTCATTCGTAACCATGCTGCTAACGATCCAGGGTATGAACCGCCAAAAACAATCCATTTAACACTATTATCGAACTTATATTGTTCATTCATAGATTCAATAAAGAAAGCTAAATCAGCTAGAGCTTGTTGACTTGTTAAATATTGCAAATTTTTTGTACTTAAATCACTAAAATTATTTCAACATAACTATTAAAATTTAACAATTACAATTGGCAACTTACGGAGTTGGATGACTTTCCCCGTAATATCTATGCTCGAGTTGGAAACAAAGCGCCTTAAATGTTTTAGCATAATCAATCCAAGTTCCCTGCGTCATCCATTTATCAGAAGCCTCTCCTTCACCTCCGATCATTAAGAATATAGGTCCCGTCGGAGATCCCATATAAAATTCTCCGTTTACAAAATATCTCTATAAAGTCTTTCGATAGTATATTGTTATTTTTGTCAATATTTCTTGCACTTACTTGTTTCCATTTCTGATCACTTCCTGGATTAAAATGATCTAAATTTTGCATAAACCATTGTTCGGATACTTTCTTCAATTGTTGTGGCTTATCGGGAAAAGGTTTTCCTAAATTTCCACCAACCATTCTTCCATGATGGAAAATCCTCCAGGCATTTATATTTTCACGGATGAACAGGAAAATACACACATAAAATAATATTAGACGCATATTTCTTTATTATTTACGAAATACACTATGGTATAGAACAACACGATAACCTTTTGAACTTTTATCTTCCACCTAAGAATCAATTGAAGGAACTTGAAGACAAATCAAACCGCTACTGTAGCTCTTCTTATCCTACAATTTAAATGCTGTATTTCACCGCTCTGTCACTGGCTACCGCAATAAGTATGAAGTTCGCGCGATCGGTTGAATTTTAATTCCTTGCATCTCTTTGTTAATCGGCGTAATAAACAATATTTTTATACGGTCAGCATTTTGCAATGTATTGTATGTAGGTTATTTAATAGTAACTGCATAAAATGATTACATTACATTTTTCTTTTAGAAATATTTCAGGAAATCTGAATATACGAGGGCTCTTAAAAATATTTTTAAAAGTTTCCAAACCAATTTCTCATTTTTGAATGAGATGCAGCATGCACAAAAATAGTTGGCGGCGGCAAATACAATACAGTTTAAGATACAATACATCATGAAAATTTAAATAGTCAAACTGTCATGAGCAAATCATCATTATTTAAAATTTAAAAACCCAGAGGCAAACATAACTTGTGAAAAAAGTTAAAAATATTTTGCTTTTGTCTTATTTTTTATATAATAGTTACCTTTTCTTTAAACAAACCATGGTCCGACTAAAGAGAATTCATTCTCAAAGCAAAATGGTAACGTACCAAGGCGGCATTAAAATTAACGTTGGTAGAGAAATATACAAATTCTATGTAGGGTGATTTCAAGGACTGTGGGCTCGTAATAACAATAAACATCGGTATCACCACACACCACAACTTTGATTAATTATTCAGGACACGTGTTTCGAAAACGCATGGGTTTTCATCATCAGCCATTTCATGTAATAATGTCTGACCGATCTGACCATATTTGACATATCTAAATTTCAATAATTAAATTTATTTCTACTCCCATACTTTAATTGTACCTATTATTAGATATGCTGAACCTGTACTTTAATGATGTCCATTACAATACAGCTATCAAGACACTCTTATTTTCTAATTTTCATGCCCTTGTCTTAATTAATAGCTATCATAAAATGCTCATTGCATAATATACTATTACAATTTTCTTATTTGCCATTAAAAGTAAGGGTCACTTTATATAAAGTTCTCTACGATGAAAACAGGTCGTCTTCGGAATTTAATCTCGCCAGTCGGGCAATAATAGTAATCTTCTCAACCCTAGTATGTAATATAGTATTGCATAAGTTCTGTTTCATTAGTTAACTATACAACGATGTTTACAAAATTATAAATTGTCGGTTATTGTATCAGTTGAAGAAAAGTCATTTACAAATTAAGAGGGTCGTCTACCAGTTGATTATTTTACAGCGGTGCCATATCTACAAAATTCTATAAATCGTTTGCTTGATTTTATTTCAATACAATTTGAAAATTGGGCTTCATACACATATTTCTACAAATGTTTTACATCTACATATACAATTTTGTCTATTAATATTCGGTATTAACTGCACAATCTCTTTTCCCGTTACAGACCGTTACCTTCATACGGGAATCGAGATTACTCTGTTAATTTTTAGACTTAATTACTGAAATTTACTATGAGCATTCAAAATACGTCTACACATATGTGTATGAAGCCCGAATTTAAAATACGTTTTAAATAAATTATAAAAACATATTATGAAAAAATTTAACTGTGGCAACATCGCCAACTGTCAAACGGTAGTCGGGCCTCTTAAACTGAAGGTGCAAACGTGATATGTTGGGAAATAATTATGAAGTATGTATAAAGCTGCGTTCACATTAGTTTTTAGCAAAAATTTCGTAATTTGTTATACTTATTTCAATGTATATTTGCCCAACATTCCTTGCATAAAACTATAAACTTAATATATGCTCAAAGGCAATAATAAATTACTTATATATCTACCAAATGTGAAAAAACGATACTTCCAGTTTGAGCGCGGATTTATTAGCGCGAATACTGGAAATGCACTTGACGGACGTGGTTTGTATTGGGTGACCAAAGAATAGGGCTCGGCCATAGCTCTTCAACGGTTTATAGTACAGCCAAGTACAGCTTCGGGGACAAAATATCATTGACTAAAGAGGCAGCGAGAAAGTACCGCTAGATGGCGTAACTGAACACCAAAAATTAAAATTCTTATTTTATACCGAATTTACCAAATTAAGGTGGACCTTAATAAATCAAAATCAAAATCGAAATTTTCTTAAAAGTCCGTATATTTAACATTAGAATTTTTAGAACACTAAACACATTAACCCATTAAACACCAAACAAGTTTTTAATAAATAAAACTAGTTTTATTATCGCCTTGATAATGACAGCATTGCTGTTGAAACGCGTCGGTGTTTTAGTTAAAACTTGTTTGGTGTTTAGTGGATTAAAGTGTTTAGTGTTCTACTTCTGCACCAAGAGATCCAATGAAGAAATTAGATTTTTTTTTGTATTTTGTCAAATAAGGGGAGGGGACAAGACGAACTTTGTTTTGAAGGACTGCTTATAACTCTGGTTCGGATGAACTGAATTTTGCCATCATATTTGTAGTTCGTGCTTGAGGTTGTGTCGATGCTTGAGCATGTAATTTTGACACGTTTGTAATGACGTTTATGTCAAAATCACGTGCTTAAGCAACGGCACAACCTCAAGCAAGAACTATAAATATGACCCTTTAGTATCGTTGAAAACAGGATTGCTCTTCCAATCTAATGCTTACAAATTTGAACCAATCTAATACGTGACGTGCACGCTAGAGGGCGCTGTTTATTTTTTCCCGGAAATTTTGACATTTCTCGAAAATCTTCAATGGAAACATAGATTTTTGACTACAGATTAAAAAAGTAGGAGAAATTACCAACAAATTTTTTACCTATTCGAAGACAACTTGAGAAACGTGGGAATGATAAGAATTTCTTTTATAAATTTAAATTATTCTGCTGAACGGAACTAGCAAATTTGGTCGTTAGAAAGGATTTTCCTTGGCCTATATTTAGTGTTTCAGACTGTTTAATATTATTTTGTCCATAACCGCTAGAGGAAGCTAAGAACATTTTGAGATATGGCAAAGCGCCATTCTTAGTTAACCAACCGGGACAATATTTTTTGTGACGAGCAAAATTTATCAGTTTTATGAATAAACAATATACAGTAGACTCTCGATAGTTGTTTGGCAGCAATATTTGATAATCCGAACCATGTTCGGTCCGAATTAGTTCGAATTATCGAGAGTCTATTGTATTTATATCGGTACTTTTTGTGGAGTAATGAAAAAATGAACGACTCTATGACTGTCTAGCATTCTATCAAATGTAAAAGTATCAAACACGGAAAAGATGACTCAGCTGGGTTGGACGCTAGTAAAACACCCACCCTATTAGCCCGATTTGGCACCCTCCGATTATTACTTGTTTCGAAATTTAAAAAAGGATATATTAAAATGCAAATTTATAAACGCTGACTACATAGAAAGACAAGTTAGCGGCTATTTTACCTGAAAAAATTCAGCCTGGCTTTTTTAGAGGCTTTGACATGTTCAAGTCAAAATTGCCCAATGTAATTTTAACCCTTTCGGTCACGACTTTTTGTTTTTAAAGGAAAAAAATTCAAAATGGAAATACAGGATATATGATTTTTTTATAGATTTTTAGAGTAAGGCGGAACGCTCTAACGTCACAAGTATTTAAGAAAAAAGTAGTTCGTTAAAACGAACATGGTGACTCAATGGAACTATCTACACAGCGAACTTAAAACTTTATTATATGAAAGGCGTACATTTATTTGTGGTGAAAGTCCCAAAAACAGTTTCTTTCTCGGTTAATGCATAAATGCACTTTACATTTCTCGCACTGGAAGTGAGTTTTTTTTTGGCATGTCCCATTCTTACATCTTGACCCATCCTTGGTTCGATCAAATAGAGCAAAGTGATCAGTCTGATCAAGGCGAATCTCTGACAAGGGTCTTACTTCTAGCTTGGCTCGCTTCGATGTGGATGGAAATGTATATGATGGTGGTGATGAAGCAGAGGTCGGACGACCCAATCGCTTTTTTATAAACTGATTGGCAAGGATAAGGATATCTGCAATCTGCATTCTAAAATGTATTAAATCTAGTACTTTGGTCTTCGGGATGCTAAACCGTTTGCAGTCTTCTTTATATTGCAACCAACTGTTTACGCATGCAATATCGATTGCATGCGTAAACATACGTAAAGTCCACTTCCTTGACTTGATGAAAGTACGATAAATACTAATCAGAAAATCTAACTTGTCAACTCCACCCATTCTCTCATTATACAATCGGACTACTTCTGGACGTGGAATTTGTAAATATTGTTTAGTGGTTTTATCCCACCGTTTGCACATATCTGTATTACCAACACTTACAAAATTAGATGCCAGTGTAACGCTTTTATTATCATACCACTGGGTCATGATTACTTCACCATCGTTGCTTATTACTTGCTGGGAAAACCCTCTACCTTGTCGTTTCATTTGTTTTTCTGGTATAAAGGGAGGATTTCGGAATCTGTTTATCCGTACTGTACTAGCAGCAAAAATCTGTTTTTGTCGGAGCAACTGTAACAAGTTATAGCTGGAAAAGTAATTGTCAAAGTACAGTTGAACACGCGGTTCTGTTATGCGTTCTGACAATTTCAATACTATGGCAGCACCTTGTCCCAAAAACTCTGTATGTTCCTTATTGAGTTCAGTGGTGGATCCTTGATATAGTACGAAATCATACAGTATTCCACTTGTTCCACATAAGGCCAAGAGTTTTACACCCCAAGGACAAGGCTTGCCCTTGACATATTGCTTAACATTCAGCTGTCCTTTGAACGGGATCATTTGTTCGTCAATGGACAGATAGGGTTCATGGGGCAATTCCTGACATCGGGATCTAATTGCGTTATACAGCGGTCTCACTTTCCAGAAACGATCCGTATTATCATCAGCTTTTTGTGTATTGTCCACAAAATGTAAACACTGCCGTAACTTGAAAAAACGGTTAACAGTCATGTTTTCAGAGATAATTGAAATTCCTAATTTAGCATCCCAGTATAGTTTGACTCTTGGGAAATGTAAATTACCCATCATTATGTGAATGCCGATTAGCTTTTTAATTTCATTATTATTTGTAGCCGGAAAATTGTGAATATTATTTTGAACGGCAAACAGATTCGTCATATCTACCATTTTGTTTATAAGCGTATCCGGAAAATATTGCAAAAAATATTTTGCAGGACTTAACACTTCTGGATCTGTTGAGTATTTCATCTGACACCAATTTATCGGAGGAGTTTGGTATTCTACATTTGGCTTCCAACGGATATCTTGTTTGTAAGTAAGATTATGGGCGGCGCAAAAATTTTGCAAACGTTGTGCCTGAGTAGGACCCTTAATCGCGGTTTCTGTATTTTCAGAATGTATTTTATTCTGTTCTGTAAATTCATCTGGTTCTTCTTCTCCATTATCCGCATTTTCTACATTTTCACTGATATCGACATTGTTGTGCATATTATCATTACAATTATCTTCACTAACAAACTGATCTAAAAATATTTTTCGATTGAGAGTCATTCAGTACCAGTACGTAGTAAAGTAGTTACCCTACCCTGACGAGTTGATTCTTCGAAAACATCTGATTCATCTTCTGATTCACTGAGTGCCACGATATCTGATAAATTATCAATAATGTCCAATAATTCAGTTTCTGTCAAGCCCCTCCTGGCAGTCATTTTATCAAGATACTCAAAACAGTTCTAGAAAAAATATATACATTCAGTCATGATGTTCGTTAAAATGAACATATAATTAACTCCAAAAAAATATCACACAACACAAAACTGAAATAAAGCCTATAAATTAAATATAAAGTTACATTTATTACGTACCTAAAAATATTTATTTGTAGACAAAATGTAGCTAATTTATCAATAAAATTCACAACAGTATAAATGCCTGGCGTTATAACCTCACTAACTGCGCGCGCGCACTATACAATTATGATTTGAAAAGTTGCGCACTGCCCGAGAAACGACGGTATGCTGCTGTATTGTTAATAAGTGTTCGTCTAAGCAACCACGATGATTCAGCGGTGCAAAAGTAACATTCACTGTAATTTCAGACCGTATAAACTTTGTGTTCGTTCAAACGACCGCCGTGAACGAAAGGGTTAAACAAGACAAGACTAACGATCTATTCCTTTAATGCAATTATTACGTCTTGTACGGATGCACGCAAATGCACCCGCGAAATGATATGTTTTAATAAGCGAGAACACAAAAAATATTTAAAGTATTCTGCAAACAAAAATAACAATATCTCTATAATACAATAAAATAAAAAACATATTCCAGTATAAAACTTTAATAATAAATATTTACATTTCAATATTTCACATGATTAGTTGCGAAAATTGATAAGAAACGATATTCTACATTAAATAATCTACAAAATCATTCAAAATACTATTAAAAGATTGAATACACTGACAGTCATTTGAGAACAACGAGTTTAAGAAAGTCCGTCAAATGTAAATCAAGCAATTAATCATTAGAAGAGATATTCAAGACAACAAAAACGGAATAGTTAAAAATGAGACGTTAATTTATCAATGCATGATAGATCCGAAATGAGTTCTTCAATTTTTGTTCCGATCTTTTTTGAAACCTAAACACAGCAACATCAAAATATTACAAGAAGTCTATAACACGTATTTATATTACTTACTTCAACTTTTTCGTTAATTGGTAATTGAAGAAATTTCCATACCAATTCGCCATCAATTACACTTCTACAAGGTCCCCCAGATTGTTTTCTCCAAGTTTTGTACGTCCTGTATCATAAATGTGGTAATATTTATTAAATTTCTTCTCGTTCGCTTTAGTCATATATTACCTGAATGCTTTGGGATTTAAACCTGCTGTATGAGATCCCTGCAAAACCAACACATTTTGCAACATAAGCAGTCTTCTGTAGGTCTTTTCAGGAATTGGCATTATATATCCAAGACCCCCATCAAGTGTTGCTGTAAAAATACATTCAGTCGTTAACACAATTAACAACAACAAATTTTAAATCTTATTTCATTACCAAACATTGTAATATGCCTTTTATCTGATCCAGACATCAGTCTTTTGTCATCTCCTAAATGGCCAAGTTTACATCGGAGCCTAAAGAATGTATTTATTGACTGCCCGATGTGGAAATCAGCCTTTTTTAGCAATCTTTGACCTAGAAATAAACTATTATTTTATTGTAATTTTTTTCGTAAGAAATTTAGATCTACCGCCGAAAGATTCTCGAGCTTCAGGTTGGTACATGTAAAGAACAAGATTTCTTTCATTATCTGATAATAGAAATCCCATAGTAGTGTTATCAATTAAATATTCGATACCATAAACTTCACAAGGACGAAAATCCTGTAAAACATTGCTTATCCTATGTAGGTCTCTCATTAAACTTTATCTATACTTACTCTAGATACTAACGATAAAGTACGATACTCTTCTTGAAAGCGCAATAACGATATCGATTTATAAACGTCAGCGACTAAAATTAAGCTTTTTATAGACAGAATTTGATGGGTGTAAATTTGAGTGTCGATGAAAGCGACCCCAACTAAATCGTTGTCTTTGAGTTGCCAAATGTAAATCTGGAAAATGTTATTATAATTTCTAAGGCAACATTTAATTGTTTCAAAGAACCTTTTGCCCAACTGCTGATACTAGGAATCCTTTAACTTGCGATATCGCTGTAACGGGACCTTTTTGATCTTTGGCGTAGATCTCTTTGAATTTATTTTTGGTGAGAGGTTGACCTGGTTCCGGCACTACTTCGATGATATCGTAGATTAATATCTAGAAAGGGAAAAATAATTATTTGTAACGAAAACATCATTTTAGATGTTTTATAATTAGAGTTGTATTAAATGGAGACCAATGTCATTTCTAAAGAGGAAATGAAAGAATTAACTACACGCAAGTTTATTATTCTCAAAATATGAGAAGGTGGAAAATAAATAATTAGCATTTGTTTAATAAAAATGTCACTGCAGCCGCAGAAATTTGGTTACATTCTTGTATACTTCTAATTTTATTTTGTGGGGTAGGTGCTAGTTGCAGCGGCTTCTTAAGCTATATTGCTTGTCTGACTACCAGTTGGTGGTCTAGGATGATACATGACTGTTTTATATACAACTTAGTCACTACTCATCACTATAAATTGAGCTGATTGAGCTTTTTTCGAGTGTGGTAGTACTGGACAAGTTTTTCTTGGTTATACGAAAGTTTTGGAAAATTATTCTAATTAGTAGTCGTATTAGGAAGATGAAATGTTCTTAATTAGTCTTTTTGTCAGTATGGTGAACAGCAAAATGTATTTCAGTGTGCTTGATGTATCTTTGTACCGAATTAAATTGATATTTCATTTTTATTGTCAATGAATTGTAGTGTAATTTTAGTATCTATAATTTAACAGACTGCAATTGTTTTGTTAAATTGAAAACTGATGTAAATTTTTAAAGTTTCAGTTACAATCACATCCTTTATTTAAGTAGTTTATTTAAGTCATAAGAACAAAGTAGGCATATTGGAAATGCGAACACGGTGAATGTGGGAAAAGATATCCAAGAAAATGAACATGCACTTTGAGTGATGTGTTGATAATTGTAATGAAACTAAAACTGGAAGATAATCTTTGGAATACGAATCGGTAATGAATGAAATATATGCTAAATGAGGATGGAGCCACTGAACAAGCGTCAATATCCAGGAAAAGTGATCCCCGTCTCTCAGCTACATCCAAAAAAGAAGCGAAAAGGTGCGCTTTAGCGGCTCTACAAAGTTCGTTTAGCTCAGCTCGTTAATTTTTAGTATACAGGGTTGGGCACCACATTCGCCTCGATTGATATACAAAAAACGGTAACACATATTTAAAATCGTTTTGTTTTAGCATGTGTAAGTCCATTTGGAGCACGTTATAAAATTATTTTGGAAGATACAGGAATTTAAATTGAAAACCATGTATATTATTGCATATTTCAATGACGCAGACTAAATAAAGGCAAGTTACTGTTATATTCCCTATACCTAGGTTCAACAGTTTCTGAGATATTTAACAATTTTTGAAAATGTAGATCAATATTTAGAATGAATACCTGGGGTACGTATTTAAGTTACATGTTTCAAGTTGTATTATTTAATTAGCATAAGCATTACATCTAATGCTAAAATAAAGATGGTTTCTAAAAATTATATAGGATGGTTAAAATCGTACAGGAGGCCCATAAAGTCTTTGGACGCGGCAGGTAGGCGAGCGTTGCCGAACGTATTGCTGTTCCTCTCCAACCTCCTCGCCAATGTTCGCGTCGTTTACATCCCTGAAATGCAATACGGCACTTCGTTTCGTTGTAGTATGTTTTGATTCGGTGACAACAGAAGACGTTACGTTGCCGGTCTTGAATACTCTTATATATAATTCTTTTATATACATATCTGTATTTTTCTGTACGAATAAATAGCGCATATAAAGATATAAATTTATAGGAATACAAGATTTATAAAATTTATATCAAAATACAGAAACAGGATATTTTCAGAAATATAATTGCTTAATATATAACATATATACAATATATATTGTCGTAACGTTGTGCTAAAAATAAGCAGCTAATTCTAGCAAGTATTGAATAAGTATGTAATGAATGTATAATATATGTTTGTATTCCATTGAAATTGATATACATTCGATTCAACAAGAAACGCGTGCGGTTTGACGATTTATATAATTGCCATTGCAATGAGTATTGTTTATTTATTCAATCTACATTGTGGCATTGCGAAGGAACGTATACCTGAATAATTTACATTTGTCAATATGTATACATACACTCCGCGACACTTGATTGAACGCAATATGTATAACTTTGTACTTGTATGGACTAGCAAATGTTATTATAAGCACGTATTCTTAATGTGAACGAAAAAATAAATTGTAGCAGTACTCAAAATTTTTATTTTGAAAATTGGTGCGACATTTGATTGAACGCACCAAATGAAAAACAACAAAATCGTGCTGAAAAAATTATTCAATAATGTGCATGGCTACCATGCTTAGTAACTACTTCTAACATTCTCTTTGGTAAAGATTCATACAATTTTTTAATATACATATTCTAATGGAATTTCATCCCAAGCTTCCCTTATTATTTCTTTCAACTGTTCCTTATTGGTAAACTGCTTGCCACCACTGTAAATTTTGAGAGACAGCCATCCCCACACATTTTCTATAATGTTTAAATCTGAGGATAACGCCAGCCACGACAATAATGTTGTTTTGGTGCCTTTAAACCATTGTTGCACAGCCCGGGCGGTATGCGTTGGTGCATAATCCTGTTGAAAAATGTAGCTGTCGGTGTGTAATTTAATTTGTATAACCTCTCTCGCTTGTTGCATGATCTCTAGGTACTTGTACGCATTCAGAGACCCTTCAATAAAAATTAAATCGACGGCCCCAGAATACGAAATTGCGCCTCCTCCACCTTGATATCTCCGTGATATAATCGTAGATTCCTTCCTTAGATCATGCCAGCAATAGTGAAAACCATCCGGGCCATCCATGCTAAATCGTTTCTCGTCTGTAAAAACCACATTTCTCCAAGTTTCGTTCCACCTAACGTACTGCCTCGCGAAATCTAATCTTTTTTGCTCTGTGCCGGGCAGTTAAAAGTGGTTTTTTCTTCAGTCTTAACCGTTGAGTGTGTGGTGATCGTTGTAATATTCTTTTTGGACTGTCCTAACCGACGCAGAAGTCCCAGCAGCTTCCCTAATTGCACGTGCAGTACCCGCTGAATTCGATGCTAACCGAAGAATGTTCGTCCTTTCCTTTCAGTAGTGACTGTTGCTGTTTGCCCTGTATGTTTTCTGCAGTAATTTTCTTTATCAGGAAGATAATTATGGATCACACGACCACTGCGCCTTAAGCACCCAGCTATTTCACGAATGGAGTACTGTTCGGTTTGTAAAACGTCGATCTGCATTCGCTCCGATATCCGTGAGCGTTTTGCCGCCTCCCATAATGAAACAAATACAACTAATTATCCGTATACGATAACTTCTAAAATAGTTTAACTAAAATACTGCAAAAAAGGTCTACTTGGTTCAATTACAAAAAGACAACTGAAATGCGTTCAATTTACTTGTCGTTTTCAAAGAAAAATTTTTGCTTATCGTTAATTTTATTTTTTCCCTTCATATTACGAATACTTGCTGACGATAACACTAGCTAGTCCATATAAGTAACAAAAATTAAATAAGTGTTCTATTTGCAAAGTTATACATATTGCGTCCAATCAAGTGTCGCGGAGTGTACAATTCTTGTAATTTCCATCTAATCTTCTTTAATCCCATTTTCGTCTTCATTGATTATTTACAACAACACGTAAACGCTGAGCATACATGGCTTCCCAAACAATTTTGATGTTTATGTTTACGTTGGAAGTATAAATTAGCAACCTTTCTCCGGATTTAATATTAATAATTAATTAATTATATTATAATTATAATTAATTTTTATACTTTTGCAGATAATTATTCCTGGCATTTGATTAATTATAGATACGATTGCAGTAAATAAGTTATTATTTGTACTAGATTCTTACTATCCACTTCTATAATATATACATAATAAATCTAAATTGAATTTCTGGATTTCTGGACATATTAGTCTAATTAAATTTAATAATGATCATAGGAATCCAAATTTAATTCATCTAGTACTAACAATAAGAAACATTTCTTACCTGGTCACTACTCATTAGGACTACTTATTGGAAAATATTGAATGTGTTTCCATCATTTGTAATTGGTATCGCTTTATTGCTTATAAACGATCAAAAGTAATTATCTAATCAACATACATTTGCAAGTTTAAGGAAAAGGATCGATCCTTCTCAGCCAGTTTCGTCAACACGTATTCGCTTTTCTATTTCGTCCTAAATATTGCTAAACCTATATTCAGTAGATTATTTACAAAACTGAAGGATAACAACATGTTCAACGAAGAATTAGTAACGTAAATCCCACGCTTTTTCTTTAAATAACAATAAATAAAAGGGTACCAAATTTGAAGATAAGACTTAAACGTATGTATAACCCTTGTATAACTTAATACACGTTATCTCAATTAGCTCTTACTCATACCTACTAAACTTACTGCATGAAAATACCTCAAGGCAATTATATAATATTTTTTGTGGCTACTTAATTGTGTTCAATATACATACTTATTTGATTTTGCATAATATTTGCATTCGTCATTCATATATCAAATAAAATGTAAGTCGTAAATTTTAACTTTAATAATTTTTCTCTTTCAGAAATTTAATTTAGTTTCAATCAATACCAATATTTAATTTTAATCTACAATTAAAAAAATAGTTGATAATAAAAAGAAACCCTACAACAAGTATATATTTATGATGAAAAAATAAAATATTGAAAT
>CM043015.1:31004979-31154410 GCA_023690525.1 Holotrichia oblita | reverse complement strand
TCATTATTACCTGTTTCCGAAAATGAAAAAAGAGCTGCGGGGTAAAAAAATTTACTGCCGATGATGAAGTCAAGGAGGCAGTTTCGGCGTATTTTGCAGATAAAGAGAAATCATTTTTTTATGAGGGTATAAATAAATTAATTGAAAGATGTGAAAAATGTATCCGTCTTGCAGGTGAATATATTGAAAAAGAAAAATAATTTGGTTTTTTTATTTCCACCCGTTATCCCCCATTCCGCGAATATAAATACGCTCCCTCGTATTTTAATCACAGGAATTAACATTTTCGGGTATTGCATGTCCCTACTTTGTATGCTGTTATAAGAAAAGGTATAAGGTTATAATCACAATACGAAAACACATATTACGTCTATTGCATAGTTGCATATAGTGGTAGAAGCGCCACCTATAGCATTTTTTGGTTATTTCCATCAAGTAAACGATGTTCTTGTCTGTACAAATTATTTCTTGATCAAATCTGATTTCAAGATTTTCATTTACTGTTCCCAAGATATTCAATTAACTTATAGATAGTAAAATTCCTCTTAACAAATAAAAAATTACTTAGGTTAAGTGGATTTCCTCAAGAGAAAATAATTTCTTAAATATAGAAATCCTTTTTATGTGTGGTGAACTAGGCCACAATTTGCACAAGAAAAAATGAAAATCAACGCATCTTTGCGATGTTTATTAGGATGTTTATTATCGTAGATACGGTGCGGTGTTCTGCTCATTACCCATCGGCGCTTGTATTTCTATAAAAATATTTATCTATATTTCTAAAATGTTAGAAATGTGACATGAATTGAATTTATTTCAGCTTCATTTTCTCGTTATCTTAAAAAAACCTGCCATTATTAGTAAGGTAGGACTCGTGACACATTTACATCGCGATACGTGCCAGACAACTCCGTGGTAATTAAGTTCTCATTTAAAACCGCATCGATAAAGGAAAGTACATACAAACAACATTACGCTGACCGAAGGGGAATCGCAGATTGTTCTATACGGCCTGGGTAGACCGTACAGTCCTCGTTTGTGACGATCAATATGGAACCGAGTTGTGTTGAGGGTGGTTCAGTTGTATAGATGGTTTGCAAGCGAACACACGGTGAAGGTCAAACTGGTCCGATGTTGTGTACGACTATGAACGACGCCAGTCGTATAGGCGCCACACTGAAATCGGTAGGCATTCCGTACAACATGCATGACGGAGAAAGCTCCGGAGGTTGTTTTTTTGCGACGTTCCCGCCACAGCGGCGTAGTTATTCTAGACCCGTCTGCTACCGAAGCTGTTGGTGGATGTGGTACTCGAATAGGCGAGCTCTTGAAGAGTTATGTTTCCGGTTTACCGATGCGGAATATGGTCACCTATATACACGTATCAAAGGCTATATTAAATTTGATTAAATGTTTATATCTATTGACAGGTTATGCTATAGTAGAGGTACGATGTTTTTTAGTAGTACTCTTCAAACGTGGACTAGAACTACATTCATAAATAAATATAATTTTGATGAAATAACCAAATTTTGATTAAGTAAATGTAACGTGTTTTTTAATAATTATCTAAGAGGTTTTGCTAAATTTAACATATTTTTTTCATAAATTTGTGAGGGCATGTAAGCATACCTAGTACCTACGCTTCTAAGTTGAGTCCTATTTTGTGGTTCTTCCAGTTGCTTGATTGCTGTGACCTTTTTTAGTATCAATGCACAGCCCATCATTTGATAATACATAACCTAGAAATTTAATCCTTTCTGCTTGAAATACACAATTTTCGTGATTTTATTTCAGACCAGATGTCTTTAATTTATGCATTGTTTGATTTGTTACTTCTTGCAATTTAGTTTTGCTCTCAGCATGTAGCACCTCCAAAGGTTAAAAATTAATTAGATGGTGAATCTAGTGAGCGCTGCTGTTGGTAACATTGCAGCTGTTTCTGCACGTTCTGAGCTGGTAATTCAAAATGGGAAGCAGATTCGGAGGAACCATGCTAATGACAACTTACTAATGTGAACGTTGTCTTCAGATCTTTTCCTGTCGCAACAGCTTACATCAGGTGTTCACAGCATTCAATCTCTTTCAATTTCTGTTCATACAAAAGTTCCACAAGTGATCTGAGCTACAAATTGTTTACACCATTCTTCAGTATTAGCTTTCATATTACTAACATCACTGAGCTAATACACATAGGCAGGACATGCTTCGAGCGTTATCGGATTTACAGTCGGTCACAGCACAGCTAGCTGGCCGAAGAATATAGTAGTATACAATCGAGTCGTATGTAAATATGTTGGAATCAGTATAGGCACACTTAACCGTCAAATGGTGAATATAATTAAATTTTTTTTGTAATTTTTTAATTAAATGGAAAATTATATGCGTACGCCGCTGGTATGTGTCCGGAATTGGCGAAGTTTAGTGATAAGTTATCTAGTTTTTTCAGAATTACTCTTCGACGTTTGAAACTTTTCAGTTTGGTAGAACAAAACTTAGATTTAGATGATCCTAAACTAGTGGGGTTGGTAGCCAAATGAATAAGAAAAGATGGCATTATCTCTCAAAATATTAAGTAGTCTACCAGGAATCTGGATCATCTTCTGACAGGTGCACATGGGAGGGAATTAAGAAGAGTCCAAGAATTTAACGATAGGTTAGCTAAACACACTTTAAATTTTGAAATCTCTATAGCATTTAATGATATTCTTTACATTCAAAATTGTATCACTTCGTACGTAATACGTGAATTGAATCACGCTTAAAACCGCGTGTTAAATACAACTTTAATAAGGTTAAATTGAGAAATCTGAACAAATTTTATAAACTTCTACATTCATATAAAAGTAACTTACTTCAAATTTTATCCAACGATAAGTGGTTTGTTAACCTTTCTGACTGTACCTTTCCTGACAATGTATCCACATTACCATATTTGGGGCATAATTTCGCCATTAAACCGTCCAAAAAGGCCATAAGCATCGGTTCTCTTCTTGCTGATGCTGAAGATTTGTTATAATATTTGGCTGCTAACCCCACTAGTTTAGGATCATCTAAATCTACGTTTAGTTAACGTTGTAACAGCCGCTACGCTTTACCTCTAACCAGTGTGGTAGAACTTTTTACAACATTTATTTTTATAATGTTTTGCCAAGTTATCTCCAGTTATATTTTTTTCCTTGAAAGCTGGTTTAAATAAGCAAAGGAGATTTTGCAAAACCAATTCTCATAAATTCCACAGTCAAACCAATCTGATTTTGGAGCAATTGTATTGAGCTCCAACAGGACCTTCTCTTACCCAGTCAGGGTACACATTTGTTGCCAAGAATGGTGGCAGTGCGATTGTATCTGTTGCTCTATAAACATTACCGATGTACAAGCTTCTGATAGCGTACTTTAAAACACGATCCTGCCTGACTTATATAGCATACAGATATTAGAAAAATTGTTTGAAGAAATACCTAACTATATATGTACATTCATACGTTTTTCATTCATATGTCAAATGTGGGAGATTATTGTAAATTGCCCAAAAGAAAATTCCAAAGCAAAACATAAGGTTCTTCCAAAGAATATTGTATAGACAAGCTGATATTTCAACCACTATGAGACTAGACCATTTAATATTCCCTTTCTCTTCCACAATACCACTTATTTCTATGTTGAATTACAATAAACACATGGCAGGGCTAGGTCTCTTTGACAGTATCTTGGGTTGTATTTTGTATCATTTTCTGGATGTTACTATAATAAACTGATGATTGTACGCGTACCATGAACTCTAGCAAGATTTATGAATTTAGCACCAATAGGACCAAAACGGGAAAGACTGTCACGCAAATGCTGTCATTGTCCTTCTTCAAGGCATATGAACTGATTAATAATATCACTGGTCTGTATATAATGTAAGATAGTTATGCCAATTGTGTTTAGGTATATTTTAATAAAAACAAAAAAAATATTTTGCTGCATTTCATAAACAAAAATTGCTTAAATTAAAATAAAAAGACTTCACAAGCTTAATAAGTTCACAGAACTTATTTTAGGAATACTATTAGCGGAATTGCCCTTAATTAGATGACGGTCTGCTGAACGAGCGATATATGAAGCCATTTATGTTGACTCACTGACATCACAGCGTAATTCTGTCGTGTTTAACTTTCGGTACTGGTGTGATGATGCTGAATTTTCTGGAATTTTGCTTTTAACAATTCTTGCGACAAGCTACAATTATTGAGAATAGAATGATTGATACAAGTTTTTAGAATTTTTATTTTAAATATGTTCAAAGTAATTGCCACTCACAATAATGCACTTAACCATTAACTCCTTCCATAGTTTAAAAGCGTTCAACCAACTGCCTTTAGGGATACTATCAAAAAAACACTTAACGGCGATGATTAATCACTTTTTCTGACTGGAACGTTTTTCCCTCTCAAATGTTTTTTGAACTCAAAAAATAGCCATAAGTCACACATCGCCAAATCCGGCGAGCAAGGAGGATGTTCTATAATGTTGATTTTGTTTTTCCGCTAAAAACTGAACAGTTGTCCCTGCCGTATGGAACGACGGGTTATCATGATGTAACATGATTCCCTTTCTTGGCACTTTACTGAACACAGTAGGCAAATAATTTTGAACATTCCATTTAGCGGTAACTGTCTTCTGATCTTCTAATTTAATTAATACTTTTTCATTGCTCGTTTTTTTTTACCATCGTCCTCAACTTTATCAATCCAGATTCGGCTTTCTTGGCGAGTGGGAACCTCAAAAATCGGTATGTACGTTTCATCGCCAGTTTTTAGAAATAATTTCATGGTCTTCAGCATTCAACATATCTAAAGTTTGTTGGCAAATTCTAACACGTTCTGCCTTTGTAAATCTGTTAGATGACGGGGTAAAAACCGAGTTACAACCTTTTTCAAATATAAATGTACGTGCAATATTGATCTCACTTGCGAGGATCCAATCTTCAGATTGGACTCTATCATTGCATGGGCAATGCGGTTGTCCTCTTCTACCATCTTCTTCACCGCAATGTTTTCGGAGTTAACAACAGTTAAAGGACGGCCAGCTCCTTTTCTGTGTACCACTAACTTGCAATCTCGTTTAAATTCTTTATACCATCTATGAACAGTAGCGAATGATGGTGCAAAATCCCCAAATACCGATTTTATTAGGGTCAAATTCATAAATGTCACTTGAGGCTCCCCTCATCCTAATCTCATACTTACTACACCATTTAGTTACTTATCGGAATTCATGGAGAGTTAGTAACTTATCCATCACTCAAATGCAACTTATAATTATGTCAAAAGTGATCGAAGTTTAAGTCGTGTCAATAGCTTCCTCATTCCCTACTCATTTAATTTGCAATATGGATTATTTTTTTCAAATTTGTGGATCCGTAGAAGATAAAGTGTACACACGCATACCTAGGTAAAAGTACACACTTCAAAATGGTTTTGAAGTAATTAATGATTTATTACAGAAATATCGTTATTACAACGATGACGTAGTAGCTCGACGATTTCTCATCTGCTACTCAACTTAGCAAGACGCTTACTCATGTTTATGAATCATTAAAATTGAGATGAGAATAAGATTTCCTCCAATGTGTGAGATGAGAGTAAGACGAGGTAAGAATGAGTGCTACTTAAGTGACAACTCTGAATTTGACTCTTAAACTTTCCTCACACTCATATGCGCTCAAGCCTTTTTTGAAATCATAGTAGGTAAATCATTATCTGATTCGTGATAATTCCATTTTTTCGATAACATCATAACTGGACGCCCTCGTAAGGTGATAGCTGATCTTAGGGAAGGAATTGTTCACCGACAGAAATTCAGTGATTCCCCTACTCAGTCCTTATTCAAGACACAATTAATTGCATAATGCTAATGAAGAATGAATGAAACAGGTTGATGGCCGCAGTGGTTAGGCGGCTGACTATTGTTGTGAGAGGACGATAGGTGCCGGGGTTCAATTCTCTGGAGGGACGGTGACATTTTTTCAGAGAGTTTAATCCCGGATCGATTGCCATTTGGGAGCAAAGTGATTAACAGCGCGGCATCATAAAAGGCGATATGATGCTGTCACAAAGCCATTTAAACACAACTTACACACTAAACTACACCGCAAGAGTTGCAGTGATAGCCAGACAAGTAATACAGCTTACGGAGTCACTGCAACTAAGCACCCACCACACATTAAAAAAAAAAAAAAAAAAAAAGCCTGTTGTGACAAGGAGCAGAATTAGATAGAAAACCACAAGTTAGTGGAAGCAGTACAAAGCAAGATTCAACCAGAACATGCTACCATGTTAAATTTTTCAATGAGCGTAAAATCATAACGGCTCAGATTCTCCCACTCAATCAAAAGAATACAAAATCAAGTAATGCATGGAAAGATTTGAAACAACAGTTGGAGTTGAAACAGAAAAGCAACTCAATATCAATGAAAGTACTATTGAATTACAGCGAAACATTTGTGAACCCTCCCTCATATGAATATACGTAGATGACAGATGATATTAAAGTAATTTTATACTAATTCTGTTTCGCATAAAATACAGCTAATTTGCATTTAACTTGTGCTTTTACCGCGTATTCACATATAGTATTCACGTATCAGGGCATGCAACCACTAGTTAGTGCTATATGAAAATGTCACTTCCGTGTTCTCTTTGATTTACCAAGCTCTAATGAGTTTCAAAATTTCCTCGCGTCGGCATTAAAGAGGGACTAAAAAATGAGGGATTCAATTAATACCTTACGCGTTAACTGAATAACTCCCGGCTTGATAGCTTAATAAACGTTATACGGACTCGTACCCTACGAGCGCTCAACGCATATCGTAGGTGTAATAATCTAGCCGTTTTTAATGATGACGGTTCGACGTGTGATATACGTTTCGGATGCGAATTTCACGGTCTCAAGCTCCTGTGATGGAGAAGGACGTTTTATAGTTGAATGAATTGTCACCTACATAACCCCATTTTAAAGTGTTCATCCTCTCCTAGAGCTTTTGTTTTAGCGTTTCGTTGTTCTGCGGCGATTGTCCTCGTAAAGTATCATTGAGGAAGGTGCAAGAGGTTGTCATGAAGGGTTGAATCTATACAATTGCGTTACTATTTATGACGTATATATATGTATGTGTGTACGGGCGTGATGAGGGAGATATATTTTGTGAAAATGATGAGGACACAAATACATAAGTAACACTAATTAACGATAATTAAAAATATTTATAATTGTAGCAAAAATCCTTAAGTTAGGACATTAGTGAATGATACAATGAACGTACACCATCGAAGTAACACAAGGGGTAACTCTTGCTCCTGCATGCTGTAGGAACTATTTCGTTTTGGACTACTTCAGCCATCGTTGTTTTATGGATGCAGTTACAAACAGGATTTTGTTTTAAATGTGCGGTTTAAAAAATGTTCTTTATAAAGCGTTCTGCTTTCAAAACCATATTTAGATATGATTACAAATCTAGACTTACCTATAAATTCAATATTATTGCAGTTGATTTTTTTCAATATTATGTACACTAGGAACACTTTGTATTTGTACACCATGTTGCTCAACATTCGTAGGATGAATAGTAGACAGCTTATTGCATACATTGCCCGCGTCGAAATATGTAAACACAGATGCGATTTCTGTGTCTATTTTAAAAACGCTGTAGCTGCATTTATAAATGTAGAAAAAAGCATCTATTATTTGACGTATTTGAGTAGGAAGAAATTTGTTTGATGTTTCAAGTATTTCGAATAAAATAACTGTAGTCTTATTAAATTGTTTTGAGAGGTAATTTCTTCTACTTCTACTTTCTTTACTTTTTGCGGTGAACTTTTTTGTGGTTGAACTAGGGTAAGATCTAAACCAAAAGCATGTTTATTATACAATAAATATCAATATCAAAGGTTTACTACTTTTATTTATTTAAAACATAACGAAATAATCATAAGTATATACTTATGTTGAAATGCATGATGATGCTTATCAAAGAATGAATGTGCGGTTTTTGTGTCTGTTTTAAAAACGCTGTAGTTGCATTTATGAATTTACAAGGCGGATTGCATCTATTTATTTGGTCTTTGCGTAGACATAGACAGGTAAGCAAAAAACATATTCTGTATTTCTGGAATCTTTATTTATGTGAATATAACACAGGCTTATTGATAAGTATTCATAGACAAGTCATCCAGATAAATGTCGAATATATACAGCATTAGGAACAGTTAAATGCATACGTATCGAACAATATGATGTCAATAGAAGACAGGATGCGTGCAATAACGATGTTGGAAAACGGATGGAGTCTACGTGCTGTAGCGCGTCAATTTGGTGTTAATCCCAATACAATTTTTTGCTTAAAAAGAAAATGGCAAATATCACATTCAGTTGCAAATGAACCAAAAACTTCAAAACGAAGAATATCCACTGCTTATCAAGATACCATGTTAAGGCAATTTTACGCAGAGCATCCATTCACAAGTTGCAAGCAAGCCATTGCAGCTACCGCCTTTCTCGGTTCCGTAACGACGGCAAGAAAAAAGGTTGAGGGCAAGTGGCCTCAAAAGCTATCGTGCTGCTATTAAAACAGAACTTTCTGAGCGCAATCGTCAAGACAGAATAAATTTTGCACTATACTATCAGAATATGCCCATAGATTTTTGAAAACGGTAATCTTCAGTGACGAGTCGACGTTTCAAAGCACCCCAAACACCCACACGCGACTAGTTATCCGTCTTCGTAACTATAGGCTTGCACCACAATATGTTCATCCGAAAAATAGAAGTGGACGGCTTTCTGTAGCAGTGTGGGGTTGGATGTCATACGCAGGACCTGGTACTATTTGGGATATTAATGGACACTTGACAGCGTTACAATATATAGAGATATTTTAGAGAATGTAATGTTGCCATCGGTAACATCTCTTTATGATCAGTTTACATTCCAACATGACAACTCACCCATTCATACGGCTAATGTTGTCCAACAATGGATTACAGACAATAATTTGAGATTATTAAATTGGCCGGCACGAAGCCTGATCTGAACCCCATAGAAAACCTATGGGGTTATATAAAAAAGAATGAGTGAAAACCCTATAGAACGAGGAGACAGAAATTTGTTGTGGCAAAATATTGTGCAGAAATGGGAAGAAGTTACTGACGACTATTGCCATAAATTAATAGAGTCCATGCCGTCAAGATTGGAAGAAGTTATACAAAATAACGGCGGATGGACTCATTATTGATTTCAGCATAAGTGTATACGTATAATTATTTCGTTATATTATGTTTTAAATAAATAAAAGTAGTAAACCTTTGATATTGTTATTTATTGTATAATAAATATGCTTTTGGTTTAGATCTTACCCTAGTTCAACGACAAAAAAGGTCACCGCAAAAAGTAATGAAATTACCTTTCAAAACAATTTAATAAGACTACAGTATTATTTTATTCGAAATACTTGAAACATCAAACAAATTTCTTTCTACTCAAATACATCAAATAATAGGTGTTTTTTTCCACATTTATAAATGCAGCTACAGCGTTTTTAAAATAGACCCGCAAATCGCATCTGTGTTTACATATTTTGATGAGCGCAATGAATGCAATATTGTCTGAAGTAAGTGAATGCAATATTGTCTACTATCCATCCTACGTATGTGCAGTGGCAGGTCGTCCGACCAAAAAAAGAATTCTTAGTGTACAACGATAAATACTTTTTGAAATAAACATGTAAATAATAATTAATTATTAACTTATTTCAACTTTGTGAACTTTTGTGTGGTGTGGAGCACATTAATCTCATCTACTGCATCTTTTGTCATGCACATACTTTTCCTGTTAAAGCTCTCCACACAAAGAAATCCAATGCTTCAGCTAGGGGCCCATTGAATTGGGCCATATATATCAATCCATTTTCCAGGAAATGGACTATTAAAGAGGTGGGAGAGATATTGATACAATACAATTAAATGTGTTGGGCACGCATCTTGTTGCCGACAAAGTTTTCTTCGTATATTGGGGTAATAATGTTTCACTTATCTCAAGCAAACACCAGTTTTTATATAAAACTTTCGGGAAAAGTTCTAATAGTATTCCATGACAATATAAGTTCCATAATGTCTGTTATTCTCTTCGCAAATAGTTGTGTCTAAATAGGTTAAATAGGCCATTTGGAGATGCCATCTTTACCTTTAGGGTAACTTCGAATGCTGTTCTAGAAGTATGTTAACTCATTTCAAAATTCTTTATTATAAAGGCAAACACGTTTCTTAATATGAGTGTCTTTTATTGTTTGTTTTTCCTTAACCTAATGACTATATTGGGGGTGGGTGAAGGCGGATGGGATATCGCAGAACAACGCTAGCACTTCACTACAGCGACGCTAATTCGTTTGGGGTTGGTCCGATGTTCTGGTCCGGTGCTTTTCAGCTAGGATCTCCTTGAATGTACCCAGACTTCTCAGTAGTGGTTTTAACTCCTTGATTGTGGCTGCTATTTCTGGGTCGGTCAGGTTTAGTCTAGGTGTGCTATGATTTCTCTTGTCCGCCTTTTGCCTGAGCATGGCGTAAGAGATCTCACATCACAGTAGTAGCTGCTGTGGTATATTTTTGGTTTTGGCTTGTAATGTTGTCGCTGTGGTTAGCGCCTATTGATGGAATGTTTCTGTTTTGGATAGGCTGGTGAGTTCTGGGTCTTTCCCTTGTCATTGTGATTTCATAACTAGTTATGGTTGTCCTGATGATCCTTTGAGTTCTGCGTAGAAAGCGTCTAGTTTTTCGCAAATCCAAGGTAGGTCTATTTCCTCAAATTTTCTAAGAGTTTCCGTTAATTCTAATTATCTAACTAATTAAACCAATAAAAACTATGCAACCTCAATTTGTTGTTGTTGACTCATCGTCATCCATAAATGCACCCACTTCATCGCTTGAAATACCAATGTCCAACCTCAGTTCGCTTTTAAAATCACCTTTTTGTCCAGAATAAACATAGTGAGATATTTCGCTGAATTGATTAACAAAATATATCAACCATTTATATACTCCCTAAGCTACTTTAGACACTTGAGCACAACCACACTGAATAAGCAACTAAATGCTACGAACTGCCACAATCTATGACATATTACTGGTCGGCGACTAGCTATTACATGTCGTGGTTATTTGTTATACCCTACTATGGAAAGACCGGGTTAAGCATGGGCGGCCAGTGGGGGAGTGGCGGAAAATCCTCTCCATATATGGGTATGGTAATTCTTTTAATTTCGATCCCAGATTTAAAAAAATTACAAAAATAATAGATAAAAGTAAATTACAGAAGCAACTGTCTTGACGAGTTATTGACATAGACCTATCAGCCCTCTAAATGCAGTGTATACGATTCTCACTTCCATAAGAATCGAAGCCATACATTCAATATGGATGGATGTGTCTGAACAAAGAAGTTGAGTCTATGTAAGGATGCAATCACGTATCAAACACCCCTATGACTTCGACAGACTATTGTAAAGCTTTTGACACAACTTCACGTAAAATCATTCTAGAATTGTTGAAGATCATGAAAGTAGAACTGCTATTCATTAACTTTTCCCAAAATGGTCTACCAGAGTAGTACTGGAAAGCAGAAGACGTGAAACCTTAACTAACCCGATCACCTACTATCGAGGTGTGTTCCAAGCGGATGCATTCAGCCTTCTACTTTTCTACATTACAATGCTATCGTTATCAATAGCTTTGAGAAAGCGCCTAGGTTATATAGCTGGTCCGTCAGGTAAAAGGAAAGACAAAATCACTCATCTCTTCTACGTCGAGATTTGGAACTCTAAGTATCACCTGAAAAGAATTTGAACAATATGGTATACATAGTCCAGTCCTACAGCAGTGATATTGGCATGCAATTTCGAAGTTAGACTACTCACGGAGAGACAATTATTACAACTGGTCGATGGAACAGCAATAAGGCGTTTGGTGGAAAGTACCACTTACACATATCTTGGATTACCACAAAAGGAACTATAATGATATCTGTCAAGTTAAAGCGAAGCTCACAGAATCGTATATATTAAATCTTAGAAAAAAAATTGGAGTTCTGAACTAACCGCAATGAACAAATGCAAGGCTTCTAATGCACTAGCAATGCCTACAGAAGCACAAGCATGACCAAATACTGCAGCCTACATCCAAACTCATCAGTTCAACGCCTATACATCTCAAGTCAGGAAGGTGGTAGAAGTCTCAAGCGTACAGAAGACCTACATAACTGCGTCGTCATCGCCACAGCAAGTAATTTAAAAATCCCAAACGCAAGACGACTAAATATGGAAACGTAAACATTTCGTGCAATTATATTTAAACGATACTTTAAAGCCCATGCTCGGAATATACTACAAGAACATAACCGAACAACTCGATAAATATGTTACTTTTGGCTTTCTGACATCTGCTGGACTGTACTCGAAAACATGGCATGTTAGAAAGGCGTATTCCCATCATTAGTCTACAGAAGGGAATTTCTAGGGCAAACACTTGAAAACGTAAAGTGCAGAGCCTGCAACATTACCACCTGCGTCACTTACATATGTGACGTATATCCGAGAAAGATTCCACCTTTCGACGAAAGAAAAATCTCTGCAGATGTCGAGAATAACAACGCAAAGATATTTTGGAATTTTGCATTTCAAAATACACTCTGAGGCCTTTCACTATTGCAACCTTCTGGAAATCATGTATTCTATACACTGACTCAATTGGATTTATTTTTCTACAGTAAGTAACATGGCAACTTTTGCTAATATTTAAATTTAATTAAGTAAACTTGGAACAGCAAGCATTTATAGCAATGAGATTGTCTTGTAGATGAAATACATCATTCAATGAATTTAAATCACCTGTATAAGGCAAAACAGAGCAAGACTGCAAAGCCAGATCATTGATATACAAAACAAAAAGTAGTGGCCCCAGATTGAAACCGTGGGGTACACCAGAAGTTGGATTAAAATGGAGGACATAAAACCATCAGAAAATACCTGTCATTTTACATTTCGTTAAATAATAAAATAGGACCTTGCCTATTGCGTTCTTTATTATTCAAAACATCATGAATACATACAATATATTAAGCAAATATCAAGTAACCCTAGTTATTGTTGAGTGATAGTATAGGTATAGTATACTCTAAATAAAATGACATAATGACACTCGAACCAACTTATACGGCCATCTGCTCCATAAATGATGACAATACGGCGTAAAATTTAAAGAGTGGTGGATGGGGCAAACCGAGTGAACATTACAACTGCTTAACAGCGATATTATACAGTTAATTGTCGTGTATTTGTATTGTTTTGATGAATTTTACGATGATAATTAGTGTGTGTGGTTGCGTTCTTTGTTTCTCGAAATCTAATCTAATTGCAAGATACGCAGCCCACGCTTAGAAATGGCGAGGTAGAGCCTCCTTTTGTAAGAAATTATTTTATCTCTTGTAAAAATCGAACAAAACAAATTTATGTTACCTAGGCAGTACACTGACTAATTACACCGCTCGAAATTGTGGGAGTTCACGTTTTAAACGATCCTAGTTGACATCATATAGATGAAAAAGGAAGAATGTAATTTGCAAACTTTTCACATATAGTTGTATTAGTTTTTGGCAAAACTTAACTTGACTGTAAAAAGTTCTTCTCGCTGGAAGAAGATTATTAGCATGCAGAACTTTATACATTATGGTTTATTTCTGTCAAAAACTATATAGAAGTTTGGTGCTTCTAAAAGTTATTTCACAGCTTTCAAACTTCTTTAATATGTACCTACTTAAAAGTGTATTGTGATTTATTAGTCTTGAATGGAAAAAAATCAATTAAAACCAACAGATACCTATCAATATTAGCAATTGTTGTAACGTTAAATCTGCACAATTTTAATTTCCGGTAATATTATGATCGTTAAATCTACAAAACGTTGTCTAAAGAAAAGCTGCTACGAATCCCTTTATCAACATCCTCGACGCTGACTTGGAAACTTTATACGGGTTCTTTCTGGAAATCTTTGCCATTATCCAGTCTAATTCAGTGCGGAAACTGAACAATAACCAACTGGCTTTATTTAAAATTTTAATTTCAAGCGAAACCTCTGTGTATATATTCTCTTGCCGCATAATCACTGAAAATAACGTCGAAATTGAAAATAAACATTAGAATTCCTGAGGCAGACGGGCCTGTACCTACAAAGCTGTATTCAACTCGAAAGAGGGATAATAAAAGATCCATTTTCCGAATATACGTCCACCTAATCGCTACCTCGAAATGTTATTCTGGAAGTTATGTAAGACATTATTACTCGAGTTTATGTAAATGCACAGAGTTTTCGTAGGATGAATAGGCGGCTCAGGATCATATGTGTTCGAAGTATGAGTAAATCTCGATTTGTCTTGTTTTGAGTTTCTAGTGTAAGATAGACGTGATATTTGGATTAAATATGGTTAAGTAAGAATCGTTCGGCAATAGTAACGTGATGTAAATAATATGGCGCAGTCGATAGGATTCGAAACATGAAAAACATGATGCTTTTGTTGCGTTTGGCATGTAGATCACGCTCATGTTCTCTGCAACTGTTCCTACAGAGGCAGATACTCCAGATTGACAGGACTCAAACGAGATGGTTAAAGAATTAAATTGAATGATACTATCACTAAGCATTTCCTTTTTAATGTATTAAACTTTTTATTAGAACCAATCAAAATGATAATGCATTTTGCAATCTTCAGGCGAAGGAAGTTCCTACATGATAATTACAGCTATGTATGTATATGTATGATAAGAACAAAATTACGTTATCAATCGTAACGAGTCGATAGCTAGAGTGGTTAGGCGGCTGACTATCGTTGTGGTGGGACGATAGGAACGGGTTTCAATTCTCTGAAAGGACGCTGACATTTTTTCAGAGAGTTGAAATCCGGATCGACTTACCATTCGTTGTTGGGAGCAAAATGATTAACAGCGCGGCATTATAAAAGACGGTGTGATGCTGTCACAAAACTACAACTACAACTAAGCACCCACCACACATAAAAAACAAGAACCATAATGATGGCAGGACGTTAGAATCAAAATGCGTGTTCTTGCATCGACCATAGTACAGAAGAAGAATAAGTTCTGGAATTGATGCAAATTTATAATGACAAATCAAACGACTTATTGTGGAGACGTGGGATTTGACATATGAATCTGTTTTGGGAGTTTCGTTTACCTAGCGATATTGTAGTGATTTACCAGCCTCTCTTAATGACAAAATATGCTCGTATTTCCTGTCAGAGTGCAGTAACTATCAAGAATATAGCAGTCATTCTGCCAAGCCAAATCACCACAGAAGATGAGTTGGAGTCTAAACAGACCACCTCCTAGTATTCCTTCATTTTCACTCGTTCTATAAGTTCTGTCTTGTTTTTTTCTTATTTGTATTGCACACCATTTCATAGCCAGAAATAGCTACGTCGTTGAGGATATAAGAGTTTAGAAACTTCCATCTATCGAACTGATTTCTTCCTTCTTATTACACCATCTGTTTGTAATTAATTTTCACTTTTTATTACATTTTCCGGTATATCTTTTATTTAACAAAGAAGGTAAACACTTTCTTTGATATCTTTTAAATTCCAAGTTGAAAATTGTATACCTTTTCAAATTGTTGGAGATTGTTGCAGACTTTGCTATTAATTACCAATTACTGTATAATTTAGTTCGATGGGATTTTGGCTGACGCTCTATAAAACAAATATAATTTATCAAATTAAGATTAAACTGCCATTATGCACAACCTACAAATTTTCATACTAAGTTTCGATTGTGAGTGATTTTTCTAAACATTACTTATTTACGCTTCATTTTCGTCCAAACGAATTCGACTCAAAGACACAAAACAAATAATTAGAAATAATTCCTTTCCTTGGCCGTAATATTTACGAATACTGCAAGATACTAATAATACTGGAAGATTTCTTTGTCGTAGCGGCCTATTATGAATCGTAGAAAAATGTGTGTTTAAATTTTTTTAGTTTTCGTAACTGTAACGAAACTGTTTCGAATCAGTTTGAACTAGCTATATAGTTGGACGTAATGTTTTCTCCCTGATGAAGGTAAAATAAGTTATCGAAAGCTAAAAAATGTGCTTCTTCTTTGAACTACTATCGGATTGAGAGGTGCAAGTTCGAGAGCTGATACCTTATGAAGAGTAGTGTTCCAATTCATTAACCAATGCTAAAGCTAGAAAGAATGAAAAATATTGTAGGATTTAAGATGTATTTTCTTGCTTCATTTCCAGCTTGATTTTGCACTTTTTATGTCCAACTTGCTATTTCGGTCGGCAGATTTCCTGGTGATTATCGTTTTAGTGACACAAAATGCCCACCTCCACGTAGTTTGATGACCTTCCCTATTTCTCTTTTTAAAGGTACAAGATATAGATTTCAGCATGGAAATTTTGCCACCACCATGTTGCGGAAATTATCTTCACTTTGGCTTTAACCGAGAGTGTAAAACAGTGACCCGATATGGGAACCCCAAAACTGTCATATATTAATCTAATAGTGCGATGATATAGACATGATTATTTGACACTTTAGAGGAGTAATTTTCCGCCTAACAAAATACACGATGGTAAAACTGTTTAGCCTGGTCTAAAGCTTTGCACGAAATGTCTTCACTTCAAAAATAATAACATTTAACTTTATAATGAACAGTGTTATCTATTGGAAGATGCCTTGAAGAAAAAAAAATCGTAACCACAAATTGTGACTTAGATATTAAATAAAAAATAACAGTATTTATTTCTTCAGCTTTATCCTAAACGAAAGTGAATCTAATGTCGTCATCGATATATCAGCCTATTCCTTTCGACACTACTCATGCATTTAACACGAGAGCTTTTATGCGGAAACGAACGCGAAAGAAAAGAGCCAGAACTGACATTAATATGTTTCCTTTCAACATCACAACATAACACATTTACCATTACGTAAAGTTTGTTTATTGTTACGTATTTCTAAATTAAATGGATAAAAAGCAGGAGAAAAGTGTAACGAAATAAAAACTGCAAGTACTGCCAACAGTACGAGTTTTAGCAATGCAAACAAAAAAAATTGCGAGTATGTAGTACGAGAGTTTTATATGTATCGTATACATACATGTATTATTGTATGAGTCCTTCACGTGCAACGAATAGGATATTTCGACTCCGGTGGGGTATAATACGCCCCTGTACAAGAGAAACGTAACGTCGCCAGAGCCACCGCTACAGCGATATCGCCCCTATATTGCGCATAGGCGGAAAGCTCACCCCGAATGCTATCAAAGCTGTTTTCCGCTCGATACTCGGGAAGCTCAGTGCCATTGGCTCGATTCCTAGCAGTATTTTAGCGGTGGTCATACGGCATAGAATATGCCGGTTACCTAGTGTCTGTAACTTGCTCAACTCTCTTATTGTAGATTAGTGGGTCCGGGGGCCAAGATAATGGTAACAGAAAATGGGCAGGTAAGAATTGTTTTTACGTTAAATGGGAAGAAAAGATATTTAATTTTTTCAATTAAAACTATCGATATTTAATAATTTTATTGGATTACTTTACTTTGTACTTTTCTTTTTATTAATAATTCTGTATTGATTTTCTATCTAAAACGAGCATATCTGTGTATATTCTTATGTAGAAACAGTCTAGTGTGTAGTCTATATATGTCAAACTGAAACAGAGTTACATAATCATTCGGGTCATTAGGTTAGATATCTTAAAGAATATAATAATATGCATAAGGTTGAAACTATGATTTATTATTAAGGAAAAAATAGTTGCTTTGTAACGTGTTATAACTAAATTTTCGTAGTTAGTTAGTCATTAATTTATTTAGTACAATCGAAAATTAAGTTTGAAAATGGGGAACTCCCAAATAAAAGTGATACCAGGTTAATATTCAGTTTCAATTTTATAGTATAATCAATAAATCAATAGAACTACTGGGCTAACTAAACATAGAAACGTCAATCAGATGTTCTTAAAATAAACTAAACAGTAATCCGTCTTCTTTATAAAGTTAAAACGTTTTATTTTGCAAAAGAGACACAAACAATATTATCATTTAATTGGAGCTAATAATATATCACTCATGGAACTATTGCGTCTAATCATTTCTTGCTGTGTCAGCGAGAATATATTAGCAACGTATTCAACTACAATTTCATTGCAATACACCCTTGTATGTGTAAGTATCAATTGTCTCATTAAAGACAATTGATTCCATTACATGCATCAATGACGATGCATTATAATCGACTCGGTAGGTTTTGAGGAGTCGTCCTTTGAGGATTTTTTTATTAATTTGCAAATCCAATTTCATTGTAAGTCCATTGTATAGATTAATCCTCCTCTAATGGCACCATCAAACTAGTAGTAGTTTTGGTTCTTCTATGCTTGGTCTCGTACCAATTGTTGCTAGGCAATCTTGGATAGCATATCTTTATACGCCACATATTGGAAGGCCAACTGTATATTTATTCGAAACAGTAATTAAGCTGAAAAGATCCATGTTTGCCAAATTTCTATTTCTATTCCAAATTCCCAATTTGTCTCATATTTTTATATTCTATCATAGATCTAATCATTCATCAATTTCGCACAAACTTCGAATAACCTTATCAAAACTGTCAAACAAAAAAAAAAACTTCTAATATCGTTAACATTAATTTTCCTAAAAATAATTTTTGTCTTCAAACATCGCGAAAATAAATTGCGTGTCATGACAGGTTATGGATTATGATGGATGGTTTATCTAAGTACTGAATTGTGAAGCTAACGTTCGACGACTGTTACGTGAATGAATTATGTGGAAAGATAACGGCTACTAGCGCAGATTTTCCGTTTATAATGCGTACACCTAATATGGTTTACGGTTAATGCTAATATTAGCTTTAGGTGACCGGATGGCGATTTTCTTTTCAACGGTTACTTTCGTTGGAAACGGTGGACCGGAAACGACTAGTTTGATTATATTCGTATTAATTTACATATTATTAAAGTACTGGACGTATCGTTTCTATTTTTTCCGAAAATATTTAATAATTAATTAAGAAAAAAAAAATCAAACTCGTAGTAAGTAACATTTTTAAATTAAAAAAATGAAATGCTTCCGTTAGACTGTCTGACAAAATTGTAATAGAATCTAGAAATCGATCTTTAAATGGATAATTCAAAACAGCACCTCCTGTTAAGTGAATGTAAAACATGATAAATAAAGGCATCGGTTCTTTTGATTTTTTATGTAAAAAAAATTCTCCCTAAAAAATGTTTTAAATTAAAAACATTTTTTTACAGCTGTCAACAATATTCTACGTTTATAGTAGAGTTGCCGCGAATACTTGCTATTATTCGGTATTCGGCATTACTCGGCATTTTTTTGATATTCGTCGAATACCGAATAATAGCTAGTATTATTCGGCATTCGGCGAATAGTTGTCTAAAATAAACTTTTAACGAACAAAAAAACGAATGAGTTAAAAATAGTAAATTTTATTATTTTCCTTAATAAAACAATACACAGTATCAATTTTATTATCTGTAATATGTCTGTGCCTATCATATTCATGAAATTAAATTAGTTAGGTCTTTTAATTAATATTTAAAATCCAACAGAGGCAGATTGTGGTGCAAAAAAAACTATTTTTTCTGCACGATCGGGAGCAAGTCGGTTTCGCTTTTTCTCATAAATTAAACCTGCCTCGGAAAATAGTCTTTCTGAATAAACAGAGCTTGCTGGTGTGATTAAGTATCGTTTAGCAAGCTTACTTAAAATAGGAAATCTATTCTTATTGATACTCAAAGCCCACCATTCATATGGGTTTATTTTTCTGTCAGCCTTTGCTAATGCGATGTAGTGGGCGATTTCTTCAGCAGTGGCATTCTTGGGTTGCTCTTCAGTAGGCTGCTCTATAGATGATTCTTCAAAACATGCCCAAAATAGTTTATGAGTTTCTGAATCGACATGCACACTTTCTTTGTCTAAACGAGACCTTTTGGATGCCGTTTCTGGATCCCAATCATCATTTTCGTCATCTAAAGAAAGCATAAGACCTTCTCTGAGCGCAGCTCTACGGATCCGTTCAGCTTGGGTAGCGTCAAAGTAAAAGACCTTGTAGCGGGGGTCTAAAAATGTCGACAAGTAATATGTCATCCTAAAACATAGATCGTCCAAGTTAAAACGGGCTTGCATATTTTCTATTAACGCCTTTCTAAAATCATAAACGTGTGCAGTTTGTTGAATCAGCGCATCTTTCATTAGGTATCTGGTTAATGAAACAGTGCTAGGTATCACATCTGATATTGGTGCATATGTGGAACTCGTGATTTTTGTAATCTCTTCGAAAGGTTTTAATAGCTTTAGCAGATGTTCTATAACCTCCCACTGGACACAAATTTTCAAAATTCACGCTCCTTGATTCTGAAATATACACCGAAATTGCTCTTTTTTGCTCAGATAGACGCTCCAGTAAGTAATATGTTGAGTTCCAGCGAGTTTGAATATCTTGAATCAGTTTATGCTTAGGAAGTCCGAGGTCAGATTGAATACTTTCAAGTTTTGTATATCCTGAATGATTAAAATGTGTCACTATGCGGCGGGCACTAGTAAGAATTTCTTTTATTGGAGAACTGTTATCTAATGCATTATTTATCACCAGCTGGAGAGTATGTATGAAGCAACGCTCTGAAGGAAGTAGAGTTTCCTTAACTCCTTTAACCATATTCGCCCCATTATCGTGAACAATCGCTTGAATTTTAGTGATGGGTATGTCCCATTTCGTTACACACTGTAACAGTTCTCTTTTGATATTTTCTGATGTGTGTGATTCAGGAAAATGCGCCATGTTTAGGACGGCATGATTCAGTTTAAAGTTTTCTGATATCCAGTGTCCTGTGAAACTCAGAAATGCAGCATTATTTACAGAAGAAGTCCAAAGATCGGTAGTGAATGCTATAGCTTCAGCCCTTTCTAACTCGTTTTTTTAGTTTGCTAACCACTCTGTCATACATGTCTGGAATTATGTTCTCAATGAAATATGTCCTGCCAGGAATAGTGTATTGCGGCAAAACATTATTAATAAGACGTTTAAAGCCCACATGATGATCGACGATGGAAAGTGGCTCGTTGTCAATAGCGATCATTTCACCAATCAAGTAGTGATATTTTTTTGCTCGGCTATCGTTTATGTCCCAGAGCTTTTTTTTTTCAAGTAGTTGTTGCAGTGACGGTTGCACCAAAGGCTGACTGGGCAACTGGTTGGATGAGGAGGTACTTGGAGATGATTCTGTGGGAGCATTATGTTGAGCATGACTACTTGAGCTTCCATAAATTTTACCATACTCATCTGCGAACAAAGAAAAGAACCCTTAATCAGGAACGTAGGTTGCGGCAATTATTTAAATAATGTGTTACAAACTCACAAGTACAATATACTTCACAAATGAAAAGAACTTTTGAAACAAATATTATACTATATAACGTTCCTATTATTATTTTGTAACGGTAAAATAATATAAGTAAAAAAAAAACTAACCTGGGTGTTTGAATTTCAAATGATTCTGCAAAGCCGTCGTTCCTGCTTTTTTTGCTGCTCTACTTATTTTTACACCACACAAAATACATTTTGCACTGTTTTCTTCCTCTTCAAAATGTAGCCAAACATGAGATTTTTTTTCCTGGGTTTGGCATGATTGTTCTTCTTTTTAAGTAACACTTTAACTAATTAAGTATTCAAGTCTTTAATTCAATAGCAATTTTCAAATAAGTATAGAAAGAAAAAATAAAAAAACGTCAACCGATGTCGAAAATCAAGTTACAAATGCGTGCCACCTATCCTAAACACAAGCGTATTGATTGAGCGGGAAATCCCCTACAATAATAAACGCTGGGTTATACAAAACGGGGTATTCCTCGTAAAATATGTTCAAGAAAAGGGTTGCCAGCATTTAAAAATGAAAAATTAAATTACTACATTACATATATGTAGGTATGTATAACATGAAACAGATTTCTTTAACTTTATTGTTTTTTTTCTCACAACCTTAGAAGAAATTAGAAATATTTTTAATGTGCCTTATTTATGTCGAATAGTAATGTCGAGTTATTCGACTATTCGCCAAAGTGAATGGCGATTAATCGGTATTCGACTATTCGCTATTACAACTATTCGCGGCAACTCTAGTTTATAGTTTTTAACAGTTGTCAGAAGTAGTGATATATAAATAAATGATGTGAGTTGTGAAGAAATAATTCATAAATTCAAACAAAACTCCAGGAAGTTCACAAAAGTTTTAATTTACATCTAAGTGTATGTACATTTCACAGCATCACGCTGCATCATCAGCACAGTACTAAAACTAATACGCGCGTTATACGAGCGCAACACATATGGATACATAAAAAGTGAATAATATAAAATACGAAAAATATAACAATTTCAGATACAAGGTCCGAGATTAAAGGTAATCAAATTCGTACATGCAATATTTAAAACCAACATTTTAAAAACAACTCAAAAAAACGGAAATACAGCCCTAGAACAATGTACCTATAAGTCTATTCCTAAATTTTTTCATGTATACGGCTTCCAAAACATTTAGATTATGTATACTACTTTGTTTGAGTAATTTAACATCGTTGTCACTGAAGGTGTGTCCTGTATTAACAAAATGTCTAGCTATAGCTGATTTTTCAGAGTCCCTATTTCTTAAATGTAATTTATGCTCTTTGATTCTTATATTTACTGATCTCTTTGTTTGGCCTACATAGCAACTATTGCAAGATTTGCAATTAATTTGATATATTCCAGATCTATCCAAGGGTTTCACTTCATTATTTAGACTTTTATTTAAACATTTTTGTAATGTGTTGTGACTGGAAAACGCTGCCTGTAGGTTGAATTTTTTAAACAGATTGGATAATTGGTACTGCCATGATGGATGAAATGTTACCTTTACATATTTTCTCTTTTCTTTTTGTTTATGATATGGTGTAAGTTTCTTATTTATGTATTCAACCTTATAACCGTTAATTTTTCCTATATAGTGAATAAACTCTAGTTCTTTGTTAAAATCTACATCGGACATTGGTATTTGAAATAATCTGTGAAACAAGCTGTTAAAAGCACTCATTTTATAAGTGTGGAAAGTGTGAGAGTCACTCTGTATATAATTATTGGTGTGTGTCTTTTTTCTAAATATTTGGAATTTGAAATGACCGTAATTGTTTGTGATTGCAAGATCCAGAAATGGTAACTTATTGTTTTCTGCTTTTTCATATGTGAATTTTATTGAGTCATACTGAGTATTAAGTATATTTAAAAAGGCGTCAATATCAAATTTTGGGTCTACTACTGCAAATACGTCGTCAACATACCGTAACCACAGCTTAGGAAATTTGGGTACTAGAGATTTTAATTTATTTTCAAAACTATTTAGAAACAGGTTAGCTAAGAAGGGAGACAACGGATTACCCATTGCTGTTCCGAACACCTGTTTATATATCTTGCCATTAAAGTAGAAGGAATTTTGATCCATACATAAACGAGTAAGTTTAATGTATTCATTAGTTTTATCCATAGATACATCCTGCGATATTAACCAATCCCGCAATATCAATAGAGTTTCCTCTATTAGTACGCTCGGGAACAAGGAAACAACATCGAATGAAACGAATTTATCTTTTGGACCTACTATTTCATTTTCAAGTCTATGAACCAACTCTAAAGAATTTTTTATTGTTAAATCATTTATAAATTTGAAAGTTGAGAACTGCTTAACTAACCACTTTGCAATAAGATAGGTGGGGGAATCTATAGTTGAAACAATAGGTCTATAGGTATCGCCTGTTTTGTGAATTTTGGGTAAGCAGTACATCGTCGCTAATTTGGGATACTTTATGTGTAATTTAAAGTAAAGTTTCTTATCAATCAAAATTAACACATGACTTTAACGTCTCCTGAGTTCTTTTGACGTATGCTACGACCTCTGCTTACAGCTGTTCAAGCTACTTTAGGCGAAAACATAATAAGAAGTTTGGCTTCTGTGTTGAAATTGTGAAAAAAAGCTCTTTTCATAATATGACAGCTGAAATATTTTCATGGCTACAACACTTAAAATTATAAAAATTTAAATTTTGTTTTCTGCAGCTTAACAACTACCAGAAACATATGACGATTGTCAAAAAAAATCTGCCTTTGACAGTTTTGACAATAGAAATAACAACAATAGAAATTCTTTGATGGCTGCGATAATTGAACTGGTAAAAAAATACACGTTACTAGTTAGAGAGATCAGTGCTTTTTTATGGTCAAAAATATTCGTCTAATTCCTGAAACTATACAAAATAGTTTAATACAATTTTACACAAGTATTTATAGAGGAAAGAGGTCAGTTCGATTGGATAGCGTTTGGTGTTAAAATAAACGCAAGTACACTGGAACCTCATCTATATCCGCGCTCACTTATGTCCACCCTCACTTATCTCCGCACTATAGCACTCATTTATAACCGCTCGGCATCCACCACCCGATAGTGCACGTATTCTCATGAGCCAATCAGCGCGCAGCACGGCCTTTCCTCTCCGCTAACGGGCTAAGAGTGGGGACCCCTCTTGAGCGGATATGAGTGAATGTTTACGTTTCGCAACCGCTGATATAGACGAGGTTTCAGTGTACTTGAATTCTTTTACTTGAAAATGAAATGAAATGAAAATATGTTTTACTTGAACAAGAAAGGTATCTAGGTAATAGGGATCAAAGTTCAAATTAAATTTAATCTAATTTGATATACAGACTTATAGTTAGAGGTCTTACCTGGTTAATGGTTCTTCGGTTCGTAGGCAATTTATCCAACGCGACAAGAGTATTATATCATTGTCTAGAAAGCCGGTCGTCGTTCAGTTTCTTAGTAGACTTAGCACACTACCTGTTTTGTCTTCTCAAGAAAGTGATTCGTTGCTTCTCTAGATGTGTCGTTTTTTTACTTATTTGTGTCATGGTACTGAATTTGCGGATCTTGATTCGCTTGAGTGAATGTCTTCATCTGAACACTATAATATGCTCATCGAAGAAATTTTTATTTATGTAGTCACGTAGAAGGAGAAGAAATTTTCCTGCCATTGTATGTAAGACTCAAAATGCGCGGATACTTTCTCTACATGGACTGTATGTGGGACAGACATTGTTAGTATGAATATTAGGACAATAAAGGTTTGAGTAAGAAGCATCCTTCTGTTGTGCACTGACAATATCCTTTTTTCTCCAACTGCACCTTAGATCTTTCTATTTCGCCAAAGTTTTTAAAGTTGTTACTCCAAATAGGAGGAAGTCGAGTAGTGGAGGACATACGGTGGGGTTGAGGGTCTGAGAAGGAACCCAGAAAGTTGTAATACTTGTAATAAATGCTTTAACTATATTAGAATATTAGTACATTGTTAAGGTGAAAACATTGTACCTGTTGGTGGAGGATTATCGGACATGGAACTACTAAGATTTCTCTTATTAATCCATACAACAGCAGAAATCGTAATCTACTTACTTACTTAAAAAGGAAGATTTTGAGATAAGTAACTGGGATTACAATCTGGTAATTATCACCTGAAATGACACTTGTGTAACTTGGGTCGTGTACCTGATGCCACTGGGTGAGGATGTAGCGCAGTTTCATACAGATTTAAACAATTTTCGAACGAATTTCATTTTTCACTATGCTGAGTCAAACATCAATATTGAATCTCCTTTTCAATATGTAGGGTAGCAGCTTCACTACTTAGCAATGCTGTCCAAATCGTAAAATAAATACTGCTTTCGCCGTTTTCAATCCGTATCACCCTAAATCATAACTTTACTGTTCAACGGAAAAGAGATATTTGTACGCCTTTCCTGGATAATTCTAAAATTGTCGTGGACGCTGCAGGGACAATATAAAGCGTTTGGCTAATCAGTCTTTCATTTGTTAATCGATGTCGACTTAAAGTTGGACTTGACACGATTGGAGGCCACTCCTTCGTTTGTAACGATTAAAAATTGAGTTTCCCAATTTAAATATGATCATCTGAGCTCAGAAAAAAAATTAGAAATGGAAAAATGGCATATCTAGTGCCACCATTTTTTACACTAAAGCAAAAAGTGAAATTTTTAAGTGTTGGCGAGAATCTTTGGCCCATTTTTACAGGAAATTTTAGGACATTTCATAAAAGTTGATGAAACATGAGTTTACAATTACATTTTGAAAACTAGCTAGTCGTAACACTGAAATAAATGTTTTGCACTTTCGAAGAATGCGAAAATAGTTTTGTCATCGTGAACGATTATGACAACTGTGTTTTGAGATTCTCTTCGTTGACCAGTTGCAACAATTTAATGACAACCAGAAGTAATGAGACTCAGATTCTCATTTTGCAGTTGTAAGCTGATCAGGTACATTTTTGTTTTCATTTATATTTTCCCTATTTATGGTCAACACTGGTGTGGTACTTCAGTTTTTTACTATATTTTTGCCAGTCACTTTGAACACTTGTACTGGTCCTACTAAATGTCTGTAATATTAATAGATCGCAGTAAGCATTGAAAAGTTTGCAAAAATTTACTCATTAATTGTGTCATTGCATCCAAAAACCTTTATGTAATATTTTGTATATTCATTAAACAAGCTGAATTTTTTTTTTCATCTCTCGTCCAAGATTGCAGAATTATATTTTCTAGATGATGCAATAAAAATCCGATGTTGGCTATTCCTATAGGCGTTATTTTTCGGAGGAGGCTATTGCCCGGTTTCGGTCTGCTTTGGATAGAGAAGAATGGCTGGATTTATACTCCTCAGATAGTAATGCACAAAATGTATTTACGCTATTCTATGATAGATTTTTATATTATTTCAACTTATGCTTCCCTGTTACAAAAATTCGTAATAATAAGAAAACTACTGCAAATTGGTATACTGAGGATTTGAGACGGACTGCTCAAGACCTGCGTAATTTGTTTCACATATATAAGTCCTCTAACAACACAGCTGTTCTTGAAGCATATAAAAAATTGAAAAAAGAGTACCATTTACAGGTACAAACTACAAAAGCGGCTTTCTATGACCGTTTAATACAAAATTCCGAAAACAGAGTGAGAGATTGCTGGAATATTATCAACCAATTAAGCGGTACGAGAATAAGCGATACAAAACTAGAACTAAGAGATTCCTTGGGCGCCATTACGTCTAATCCAAACAATATTGCAAACTTGTTTTGCTTGCAGTTTTGTAATGTCGAAAAACCTTACATTCCTTCATCTTTGGAGGAGACTCAATGTGCCCGCAGTCATAGTTTATACATGTACCCCACTGATATGCCTGAGGTGTTACGGATCATCGATGATGTAACTACTAAAAATTGCGCTGGGCTTGACGACGTGCCATGTTCTATTCTAAAACATATCAAGCATCAACTTGGGAATCCACTGGTACATATCATTAACCGTTGTTTTGTTGAAAGTATTTATCCTTATCAACTGAAAATCATGAAAACCATACCAGTATATAAAAAGGGTAATCATCTCATGCCTGAAAATTACAGACCAATTTCATTATCATCAGCATTTGCAAAAGTATTTGAAAAATGCATAAATAGTAGACTATCTGGATATTTACAAAAAATTAAATTTATTTCCAATAGTCAGTTTGGTTTCGTATCAGGCAAATCAACCTCTGACGCGATCTATCACTGCTTGAGCTATGTGTATGAGGAACTTGATAAACGTAATTGTGTGGCTGTAATTTTCTTTGATATGTCTAAAGCTTTTGACTTAGTCGATCACTCTATACTGTTATCTAAAATGTCAGAAATTGGAATTCGCGGTGATGCATATGAATTGTTTTCATCTTACCTGCGTGATCGTAAAACTAGTGTGGCTGTAACAGGAACGGTGGATGGTGTTAGAAAAACATGTTATTCGTCTTTGACCGCCGTTTCCGATGGTGTTCCACAGGGGTCGATCCTGGGACCAGTGTTATTTCTCATATACACCAACAATTTAAAATCAATTCAGGGTCCATCAAGATTATGTCAGTTTGCTGATGACACTAGTTGTGTGGTGGCATCTACTGGAATTAATACCTTGGCCAGTTCTGTTAATACTGTCGTTACCTCCATGATTGAGTGGTGCACAGTGAATGGGCTGGTATTGAATGGTAACAAAACGGGATTGATTAGATTCAAAAATTCAAATATAGTTGCAAATGAAAGTTTATATGTAAAATGTAATGGAAAATCTATACCTGAGCAGAACTGTGTCAAGTTTTTGGGTCTACATGTAGATAGTAATCTGAAATTTGTTAATCACTGTTCCTACGTAGAGCGTAAGCTCTCATCTGCTCTATTTGGCATGCGTAATTTAAGAGGCACAGTCACAGCAAATTCGCTCAGAATGTTCTATTTTGCATATGTAGAATCTCGTCTGCGTTACGGTTTGGTGTTCTGGGGCGCCGTGCCCGGAGCGAATGGTGTGTTTCTTATGCAGAAGTGCATTATTCGATATATGACGGGTGTATCTTCCTTGACTTCCTGCCGCCCACTGTTCAAACAACTACGCATATTGCCGCTTTGGTCATTGTATTTGTTTGAAATACTTATATTTTTTAAAAAGTATCAGAGTAGCTTTCTGACAAATGGTGACATATACAATGATATGAACACGCGGTCGGCGTCTAATATCAGTATACCTTCTCACAGGACAAATCTATTTGAAAGGAATCCTTACTATAGAGCTATAATATATTATAACCACCTACCCGCGGATATAAAAAACATTACTCCAGCGCATAGATTTAAATCAAAACTTAAATCTTATTTATTGAATAAATCATTTTACTGTGCGGCTGAATACATAAATTTGTAAAAAGTAACGTAAGAGTTTATAATTAATGTGTTTTTAATGTATATCTGACAATGTCAATGTCTGTAAGACTTATGACAATAAACTTATTATTATTATTATTATTAATTAGAGATTACACATACATATGTGTTTGTTTTCAAATTGTTTAATAAATTCTCCTTGATATAAGACGATTCTTTTTCTAAACATTCCACGTTCATCAAAGCAAAAACAGATTCAAATATATAGTTCTTCGTTTTCATCATATTATGTATGACATATACTTTTAAAAGTGGACTGAGTTCGCGAACAGAGTTCTGAAATATCTATTGACATTTATTCTCAACACAGCGCTGTAGATTACATGAGCACGTTAACAGATTTTTGTACACTGAGGACTATATAAACTATATATTCAAAATTTTTAAGATCATATAAATATGGGTCAGATTATGCTTTAAGACGTAATTTTCTCAACTACGTAATCTAATAGCAACTAATATTACGGATCCAAACGTATACCAAACAATAAACACATCGTTTCGAGAAACAATCTCGAAATAACGTAGTGAGCTCCTATCGAAATAAACAACGCTTTAAAGTTTAAGTCGAACTTCAACGCGTTTAATTTATAAAAATGCGTGCGTACAATCGCGATATCCTTGAATGTTACGCGAAATTCGATTGTATCTACCCAATGCGCGTTTCTATTTGTCAATTTCGCGATAGTAACCGTCAGTTTCTGGCAAACGAAGATATATTATTGTAAATATTCGCAGTACGGCATGACGTCAGTACTAAATCACACTTTTCCCCAATATACACGATGTGGGGGGTATTTTATTAGAGTATATTGTACTGTATAGCTCGCTGACATATTTGGCTAGTAGCCAAAACGCTACTGTCTGCACCGTTAGAATCCGACTACTGAATATTCTATTCAATACGTATATACCAGTGCAATTTGCACTTCCCTTATGATTATCCTGCAATATTGCATATTATATTGTATCAGATTTATAGTGCAGCACTTGTATACACGCGAATTAAAGCAAATCTCTTTAATAACGTTGAGAATGCGCTATTACGTTACTAAAAGGTTATTTATCGATTGATATCCTTCTGTATATTTCTAATAAGCCCTTATCTTTATTGTTTCTAAACTAATATCTTAAACTTGGCTTCAATAAAAAGTGCAAAAACTTTAATTAATTACACTGGAACCTCATCTATATCCGCGCTCGCTTATGTCCACCCTCACTTATCTCCGCACTATAGCACTCATTTATATCCGCTCGGCATCCACCACCCGGTAGTGCACGTATTCACACGGGCCAATCAGCGCGTAGCACGGCATTTCCTCTACGCTGACGGGATAAGAGTGGGGATCCCTCTTGAGAGGATATGAGTGAATGTTTACGTTTCGCAACCGCTGATATAGACGAGGTTCCAGTGTACTAATATTGACAACTGCACAAAATAAATTTACTACATATTACGAGTCAATAATGACAGTTATTATTCCCGAGAGCTGAATTTACGAACCGAACCGCGTAAGCGGCGAGGGAGTAACTCGGTTCGAGGGAATAATAGTGATTATTGCGAGGTAGTATACACTACTTTATCTACGACTAACTGAAGATTACTAAAAAAAAGTAAATCAATTAAACGAAAATATCAATTAATAGATTACTATATCGGTTTTGACGTTTGACAATTAATTAAATACTCGGACTTGTTTATCGGTACTATGATACGTTGGTATCATTATGTTCTTATTGGTGGAATGTAGGGAATAATGATAACGTCATGTCTCATTATTCCCTGGTCGCATGTCATTATTCCCTCCGGGTATTATGAGTACCATTATTAACTAATAGTGATTAATATAATACCTATTTTGCTATTTAGTCGTAGATAAAATAAGATTATAGCAGTTCCGCGATTTATAACTTTTTTTTAGAAATTATCAAACTATAAACAGTAGAAGTTAAAATACTTCTACCATCTGTAAAACTAACACTGTTATTTTACACAATCCAGGGTCGGCTATAACTGTTAATAGACTTTTAACAGCTTTCAAACTGTAAGAACATCATATATTCCAGGTCCAATAATTATAACATTCAAAATACTTCTAACAGCTATAAAATTATGTAATCGATCAGATGAGATCAAATTACAAAACCAGTATTTCACTTGGTTTCGAGCCGTTCTTGTTCATTACTAACATAAGCTCAAAAGTTAGTATAAATGATATCGAAGGCTTCCACGGTCTGAGTCTCTGTTATGAGGGCTTCCGAAAACCTTCTGACCTTCTGACCGTCAGAAGGTTTTCGCCTCTAGCGTGGTGGACACGTCGAGTTACCGTGACCTTCTGGCGCCCCTCACCTAGTTTTGCTCCTGAAGAAGCCACTTACATTGGTGGCGAAACGTCGAGTTTGAGTAAGTTGTATATATATTTTTTGTAATTTTTCTTTTTCATTTTTGTTTTATTTTATTTTATATTGTATATATGTACTTTACTATGACGCGGTCAAAACCCGGAAGCCCTCATAACATAAAAGTTAGTATGTTTGCTTTCGTTAAATGCAACTTGAAGACCTGCATTGGTAACTAAATCAATTAATTCTTTTCGGTTGCTCTTCAAGGATGAGTTTTCTTTTATGGCAAACGGATTTGTCAGGAAAGGGAGGACTATTGCAGGTGAAGTATGATGTGATAAAGTTAACAGCACAAACATTAGAATGATTCCTCATCCTTATGTGTCTTCCAATTTTCAAATAGTTGCTTCAATTGCATCCTCTACCTCAATACAATTTATATTGGCTTTTTGCAAATTGGTATTCAGACCTTTAATTTATTATTTATATTATCTGGAGTTTGCCTCATTAAAAACAAAGTCCTTTTCCTTTTGTAAGCCATCATATTTCAATGTTCCGTAAGTGTCTGGAGTTGTTACATTCCTTCCAATTTCCTCTAAAGGTCTCAGTTACCAATGGTTCTCAATTGATATCACAATGATGTCAGTCTGCAAGTGGTTATACCTTCCTAATTATAAAATACAACTCAAGGATTTATTAAGCCGATATAATTGGCCTCTTACTTTAAACTTTTGTTAAGGAAGCCTTTGTCTGAAATGTAAGAACCACATTCAAGGATGGCTACATAGAAATCACTGTCATAAATCACAATCAAGTGCAGTTATTTTTATAATTCGCTACTTATAGTTCATACCCTATCTTGATAAAACTATCACATCCTCTTCAAGTTCTTGTAGTGCCGCTTCTATATAATATTTAAGTAATAATGTTTGGATGCCGCAACCATTTTCCACTTAAAAGATAGATAATTGACTTAAAGCGGTTTGTCTTAGTAATCACAAGGTGTTAGATACTTTAAATGAAATCAAGAAGTTATAAAACAATGCAGTAACTCCCAACGATAATAATTGTGTAATTTTAACTTGTTTAAATATAAAATAAAGTTATTCTTATTGCATAGTGTTAATGATCACATAAAAGCCACTCATTGTCAGTCGAAGTGACAATGATCCTAGCGGAGTTTCCACATTTTTTTTTAAATAGTCAGACAATAAAATACTAGAGGGTGTAACAGTTAAAGTATTTCCGACTGCCAACAGATGTAACTGTCAAAACATTTTTAAGAACTGTCAAGTTATAAAGCCAATATTTATTCAAATTTACAACATTTGTAGCAACCAAAATAGTATACGAACACTTGGACGCGTTGTTGTTTTTATTTGAAAACTATCAAACAACTGTACGGTTTTAACGGATATTCTAACAGTTATTATAAGAGGCAGGTTTTTGCAATTCTAATTATTATAACTATTAAACATTTCTGGCATCTTCTTCTTATTATTATTTGGCGGTTTCAACATGCAAAACAGCTGACAGCTGTTTAAATCAAAAGCCAGCAACATACTTTTGACAGCTGTCAAATAATTTTTAACGGTTTTAAGGGGATCATATTGCAATAATGTATTTTATAATGATACTGAATTCTATTGAATAAAACACAATTATTTATCGAAAGAAGTTCGTAAGGGGTTAGTTATTGTCGCATTGTCGCACTTATCTATCTCAAATTTGAACTCGATTGGGCTATGAAAGTAACTAAGGGTCATATTTATAGTCCGTGCTTGAGGTTGTGTCGATGCTTGAGCACGCGATTTTGACACATTTGTAATAACATTTACGTCAAAATCGCGTGCTCAAGCATCGGCACAACTTCAAGTAAGGGCTATAAATATGACCCTAAGAAAGCTTATGAATTGTCTATAGCATCTGCAATATCTACAACAGAGTGTTTGCTTTCTTGAGCTTTAGAATTCAATTCCTTCGTTTAATTATTTACACTTGAATTTTTCTTCAGACTGTAATATTCTACTTGAAGTGAGAAAATAACTTTCCTAAAATTACAAATATCCAAACAGAACTAGCTACTCTCAGTCTCCAGGCACGTCATTGTAAACCGTGAAATAGCTGCTGCATGGCCATGCATAATAAGAGGAATTCATGAATATGCAAGCAGATGTCATTACTGTAATGAATATTTTCACTGTGTACATCTAGTTTCTGCATAATTTAATTCGTTTCAGAACATTGCGCAGTGGGTTTAAAAATAGAGTGAATAAAAGGATGCTTTTAAAGTATTATTCTAATTCAGTAACATCTTGAATTATTGAATTATTACTGTCATCGATTACAAATTATTAAAATTCAATATTTCCACCCGAAAAGAGAAATCGTATATTATGAAGGAAGACAAGGAATAAAGGTTAAAGGTTAAAAGCGAAGTCACCCCTCGCTCCCGCTAATGTTGAAGAAACGTTCGAAAATCATATCACCAAAGTGAAGTCCTGAAACATTAACTGCATTAAGTCCGGGCACTTTATCGAACTTTCAACGGCTCAACGCCGGATTTAGAAGTTAAAAGTGCGATTTTGAATTTAATAAATACTCGAGGCACGAAAACTTCTAACCAGATTCCAAGTCACTCTACACACGTGCAGTATACTTTATTTTTAAAGGCGAAATCTCATTAAATTTAATTATCCGGAGTTAACGTGTAAACGAAATTTTACCAACTCGTTATTAATAATTGACGAAGAACCTTTCACGCGCCTAACATTCGCGGTGCACAATAAAAATATCAAACTTTTAAAAGTTTATGCGTTCAAATACCGACAATCACTATCTTGTTCACTTGCTACTATTAAAATATGTATTAGTGTTAAAATTTATTAAACAAGCGGGTATTGAACTTGTGCACTTTAATGTTATGAAAGTTAAATACATTTTTCTTGAAAATTTTTCTTCTAAAATGTTCGACTACTTGTTACCTGACATTTGAATTTATTATTAGATTCTAGTACCTATAGAAAATGGTAGAAATATTAGTTATTTCTACCAGGGTTCTCAAGGGTTTATTTACAAACGTCATAGCAGTAAATGTCATTTTCAGTGTCAACAGTGCCATATGACACACATTACTCTTGGGTAGAAAAAGAATAGACTGCATCTTCATCAACTGTTTTTTCTACCAGAAAATCCAAATGACTCATACTGTCATCGCCAATATTTTTGACACCAACAGAATTTTCCAAAGAACTTCCTTCATCGAGTGGCTCGCACAGGTTCTTAGAACCTTGCGGTCTCTGTTGTTGACTTTCCCTTTTTTATGGTATGTATATGTAGCGATGATTTCATAAGGACTGACAGACTGGTTTGAGAATTCTTGTAAAATCTTACAGGATGATGTGCAATCAACGACTCATTTAAGTGAGATATCAGAAGCAGATTTTGTCTGGTTGTTTTCATGTAGCATCAATAAAAGTATGTTTGTTCGTGGAACAAATGGTTCTTTTTCTGGAATCATTCATTTATTGCATTCTCTCCAGTTTGCGCTTTTAAATAAGCCCTTCCATAAGGAGTCATAAGGAGACAATGGTTTATTTAAATGCAATAGCGACTGTTTTCTTTTTTCGCTCTAGTGTTTTCTTCAATGTCCCGTGAAGGCTTCGTTCACAGGCCTTTGTTTTACTTTCGATTCCTTTAAGCAATTGAAAGCTGCAAGAAGTTGAGGATAGAACATTTGGATGTAGCACAAGTGGGGGCCCTAACTTTGACCATATCTTCGACAAAGAACTCGTCATCAAATGACGATTTTGTTAGGAACCGAGGGGAAGAATTAGAAGCTGTGGATACCACAATGTCCAGAAGGTAGTTAATTTAATATCGTAATACATGAAACTTGCCTGGTTTCCCAGAGATTTCGTCGTAACATTTAAGAAAGAGAATAAGACTAGTCCACTGCCTTGTAGACGTTTATTTAAATCGAATTGAAGTACTTACTAATTTCACAGCATGATGTAAAATTTTCGAAGAATCTATTCCATGTTATATACGAATTATTAAGAAGAATAACATTAAATTTTAAAACCTCAGGTAAATTCCGTAGCTGGTTTTAGGTAAAATGTCAGCAATTTTGATTGAAATCAAACGTCTGCTTATGAACAATTTTTTGATGGAACGTTTAAGACATTGTACGGTCACTATGTTTAATTATTTGACACTAAAATGTTAGGTTATGTTGTGATTAACGCTTGTTTACTATCTAGTCAACTAACTACTTCTTACCAATTACTCAGCATTAGGTAGTGACAAAAAATTGTTTTGCCAACCTCCCTTTGCAATCCTTAACAAAACAAACTAATGTCTGACTGTCAACTATAAAAATTGCTTAAAAGAAATTTTATATCTGATGAAAGAGCTTCGATGCACGAGAATACATCACACTGTATAATAATCCGGTTGAGATGAAATGTAGTGATACAAAATTAAAATACTATTAACGAAAAATTCTTTCTGTCTAATTGCTAGCATTTCCTAACAAATAAAACATAGCAAACTTTCGAAAAAGGTATTTTTTAATCCAAAATTTTTGCAATTTTCTTCTATAGTCAAGCAGTCATAACGGCGCTGAGTTCTAATACCATTAGCTCGAAATTAGTCTGGAAATCTCTTAACAGATTAAATAATCTAGACAACGAAAACAGAGTTGCATTATGCTGGGTACCAGGACATATTGGAATCAGAGGCAACGAAAAAGCTAATTTATTAGCAAGGAAGGCCGCCACAACTCTATTTGTGGGTCCGCAACCGTCCTGTGGTATAGGGTTGAGCACCTACAAAAGAGACCTTAAAGATAGAGGAGAGAAGCTCGGATCATGCCTCTGGGAGAATCTTCCTGGTCTGAGACACTCCAAGATATTCCTTGGAAGCTACAACAAATACAGAGCAAAAACTTTGCTAGAACTAAGCAGAAATAGACTACGCATTCTCACAGGGTTTCTTATAGGGAATTGTCATCTTGGTGAACACATGACAAGGATAGGTCTAAAACAGAATAGCGTCTGCAGGTTCTGCGGGGTTGAGGATGAAAATCCGGAACACGGGAATCAGAGCTAATTATCTCGGCAAAGACGTCATTAGACTTAGATTTAGATGTAAGGGTGATATTGCACCGCAACCGTCGGTCTATTGTGCCCCCTTACATGAGGTGTAAGCTGCTGGGTTTTGCCCGCAGTCACAGCTCCCCATCCAGCCTGAGAGCTTTAATAAACTGTAGCAGATATGATGGATTCAGAGAGGGTATTTCTTCCTCGTCTATAACGCTTTTGCCAAATGATTGGCGCGAATTTCTTCAATTGCTGTGCAGTTGGTTATCAGGTCTTCCGGACTTTCATCTCCCGCCCCGCAAAACCTGCAGTCGCTATTCTATTTCAGATCTATCCTCTTCATGTGTTCTCCGAGGTGACAATGCCCTGTAAGGAAGCCTGTGAGAATGCGTAGTCTGTTCCTGTTTAGTTCTAGCATGGTTTTTGCTTTCTGCTTGTTGAAATTTCCTTATGAATGTCTCAAACCGGGAAGATTGTGCCAGAGGGAAGCTCTGACGTCCTCTTCCCTGTCTTTAAGTTCTTTCTTATAGGTGCTCAGCCCTATTCGACAGAATGGTTTCGGTCCCACAAACGAAGTTGTGGCGGCCTCCTTTGCTAATAGATTAGCTTTCTCATTGCCACTGATTCCAATGTGTCCTAGTACCCGGCATAATGCAACTTTTTTTCTTTGCCATTGTTGTTTAGTTTATCCCGGCATTCCCAAACTAACTTGGAGCTGATGATGTTAGAACTTAGCGCCAGTAAGGCTGCCTGACTGTCGGAGAAGATTACAATGCTCTCCTTCCGATAGTTCCTATCAAGATTCACCTGAACACATCTTCCAATCGCATTAATATCTGCCTGGAAGACGCTGGGGTATATTCCCATCGGCTCTGAGTATTTGGTTCCTGGCCCGAATACCCCGGCACCTGTTCCTTTTTCAGTTTTGGACCCATCCGTATACCATTTGATGGTATTTGCTTTTAGGAAGTAAGTGGAGGATTCTCCTTCCCATTCTCTCTTGTTACTCAACTTCGTTGAAAAGTTCTTTTGGAAGCTGTATTTCCTAACCATTTCGTCGTTTGGCAGATCGCCGTGGATGACAAAGCTCCTTGGCAAAGACGTTATAGTCGAAGAAGAAATACCTTCTCTGAAACCGTCACAGGTATTGCAGCTTACAGCTCATGCAAGGAGGCACAATAGATCAATAGGTCGCGGCCCAATATTATCCTTACTTAAATCTAAATCTAAATCTAGGTCAAGTAAAGCAGAAATTAATTGGAAATCAATTTATTCCAGAACATAATTTTTTTTCTTATAATTATTTTCCTGTTTCAAAATCTTAATATATTCAAAATAAAAATTATGTTGTCTGCCTTTAGAGTGCTTAGGCATAGCGGTCTCACCAGTGATGTTATGTGTAACAATGTATTTGTGTTTATAAAGTCGTTTCTTTAAATATTGTTTAGTTTGATCGATATAGCATTTATGACAGTCTTTGCAGTACGATATTACTTTGATTATCCTTTTAATGTATGTTTCTAATCATTTAGCATCTGCATTTTATGCAGTAGCTGTTTTATGAGTGAATTCCATTTTGTTGTCCATGTTTTGTGTAGTTTGCTGGGATTGTTTGAATTTAAAGCAAAAACTCAAAAAAATGCTACCTACTCACAATACAATGACGCATGACTGTATTGCGTTCGTTTCGACGCATTATGTAAGTTCTATAGTCTGTAAGCAATTAAAAATGGAGTTTGACAAATGAAAAATCACACATGTACCTTTCTCCTATACGAATCAAAACAAAATAAACGATCGTGGTGACCTTTGACTCTTCGCGAACTTCAATACCTACCTATGTATATACACACTCACACACGTACACTGCATCAATTCAAATCGCGCGATAAAGGCGCGTTATATATAAAACGTATGCTTTCGGAATCAGGTCGTCGCTTATTGTTCCGTGATTTTTTTTTTCAAACTTCGTTCGACGTAACGGCTTTCATGTATAACGGGAATAATAATCGGTCGCCGCCTATATTTCGTAGAGATAATCGATAGCCGATGACATCAGCCGTTATTTAGAATCCCCAGCTTTTGGGGTCGGTCGTATAATAACGCTAATTACTTGGTTTTATTTTTGATGCGTTTGTTTCGTGAGAGCCGCGTAAAAATAAAATATGTATAATACTACGTGGAGAACGGCGCAACATAATATGAATAGTATGTGTCACCCTTACGAGATCGTATCGCGATTGTAATTTATTAATTTTGATAGGATATGTGCTAATGGTCAAGGCTGGAAGATATATTTGTATGGAATTTACTTTAGGTCGTTATAACGATGTTTCAAACGAAAGTAAAATGATATTTAATATAATAAATATTTGTGGAATCGTATTCGTAATACATTAAGGTCGAGATCCGTAATGCTACTGGGTTCGAACTCTGTTGTTTGTGGATTCCCAAGGGTATATGCATAATTGGTGCAAGTTGTTGATAGATTATCAGTATTATTAAGAACTTAACAAAAATTCAGAAAGGAAGCAAAAGGAATTGCATGAAAATGGCAGCAGTTGCAAATTGTAGTAATTGAGTCACCTGAAGAATGGCTAAAAGTAGAGAAAAGGAGGAGGCCAGGAATGATCTCTTTCTGAATGTGAAAAAAATTTAGAAACCAAAAAAAAAATACGCACGCAAATACAACTATTTAACTGAAGATACATATGGGAAGCTAGAAAGGTGATCAAAACATTTTTAGTAGCTTGTAGAAGTTTCTGAATCCGAATCCGAGGTCACAGAAACCCCAGTATGTCGGAATTTCGACCTAACCTCAAAAACCCCCAGAGCTATTCAACACTATGAAGTTTTGAGTTCCGCTTTAAACGAAAAGAGTAATTAAATAAACCTCAGAATCCCATTACCTTGTAACCCTATACCCACATAACCCTATTACCCAATAACCGCAAAAAAACCTCATAGGTGAAGTTTCTGGATAGACTACCGTTTGATGCTTTTTACTATTTTGAAAAGATAACAAGTTCCAAGTTAATTCTTCTTGTATTCTATTGTTTTACGATATTTCCAGTAGTAAGATAAAAAAACGGTCATGCCGCATTCGGTGCCTAGAAGTGTAGCAGTGAAAGTATATCTAAAAGCAGTTGCTCTTGTCAAAGATGAATAAATAAAGGGACCGCAATCTGCATGGATCTATTGTAACATTGCCCTTCTGGTTGTTAGACTAGTTGGAGGCTTTTAATGAATCTTAGAATTACTCTGGGATTTTCGTTCTGGATGTCAGTCGTTAGAAACGGCCTACTGAAGTGTTGGTGTCGAGTATGACAGGTTTACACAAAATGTGCTCTGCTGTCTCTAGATCTTCTTGATATAGACGACAGATTTGATCTTCAGCTTTTCCGACTTTATGTAGGTGGTCCTTCAGGGCCACATGACCTGTCAAAAATCCTGCCAGCTGTCTTCGGCGATCCTGATAACAGTGCCTTCGCCTGCTTTTGTCCTGGCGTATTCTGCCAGTGGGAGGCCTTTCTGTTGTCCACCCATTTGTTAGCTGCTTGTTTTAGGTGGCTCTTTTGCATTCCACAAAAAGGATAAGGTCCAATGAAAAGTATTTTCATTGCTTCTTTGGCAAGCTTATCTGCCTTTTCGCTCCCATCGATCCCTTGATGGCTTGAGACCCACTGACGAGTAATGTGGTTATTGTGTCCCAATTGCCTTAAGTTGTATATACTGTAATGTGAAATTTGATTTATAATAAAATCAAGACAATGTGAGTTTTACTCTTTAAATTAAAATTTGGGGTTTAAACAAATTAATCTCAGGGGTTCGTGAATTCTTTGCTCTACAGCGGGTGTAGAGAACAGAATACGAGAGCTTATCGTACGTTGAACAAAATACCCAAATAAAAAAAAATTCTAAGTTAAAAAAAAAAAATTTTTACAAGACAAAAAGATGTTTTACAAAAAAAAAATTATATTTTATTTAAATCAATAAAACCTATAAAAAAATTAGTTTACAGTGTGCAGAATGGCGTGGCAAGCACCACAACTAAATTATTACCTATAAAGACCCTTTTTGGTAGTTTTGAAATTTTTCCAACTTTTAGTTGGGACTTAGAAAATTTCTGTATAAAAAAATTAAATTTTTAAATTTTTCAAATATTAATTTGGACTAAAAAAAAAATTTACTGTTTTAAAGAGAAAATATTAATTCTTAAAATTTTTGACCTTAAAATTAAATTAAAATTAAATTACCTTATCTTACGTGTGTGTGAGTGTGTGTGTGTTATTTTGGAAGCTTCTGTCTTCGCGCGCCTATAGACGGATGGTGGATGGAGAGACGTCTTTTTCGTAGGGGTAATTAAATTCGGTAGAAGTTTTGGATGTTTATAAGTACTTATTCGAAGATGATCGTTGATTTGGGCCCACGGTGCACCGGGTTAATTTACAAAATTTACATACGTAGAGATAAACGCTCTGTACGAAGATAAAATGCAAAAAGCGGAAGTTTGTTGCTCTCGCACGGCTTTTTTATAGGTGATTCGCAATTGTCTCTAAATTTCATCAGAAATACCTTTTGATCGTCATCTGTCAATCACGGCAATCAACGATCGTTGATGGATTAATTTATGCGCGTCCGGTCGGAATTTTGTTGTATACAGGGTCACCGAAAAGTTGTAGATTTTAATTACCACCTACTTTTTGTTCTTTAAATGCCCCTAACTGGCTGGTCTTTCTTCTTGTGTGTGTGGAATTTAATTGTGTGATTTTGTTACAATATTGGTGTGTATTTGTGTACAAAATAAATTATTTGAAATTAATTAATTACCTTATAAAATATGATGGTCATTATTGTGGTGCATTTAACATCTTTCTGTCTTTGTCGTTGGCTGGACTTAACATAAGATCTCTGCTGAGCAACACCCCCTTCTGCGTCAGATGGCTACTGAGGCAAATCATGACATCGACGCGCACATATGCAAGGAAAATACCGATGGTGCCAACTTGAAGAGTTGCGCCTCCTCTATCATTTGATAGTGTTGAGTTGGTTTTAAATGAGTTAATTTTAAACAAATACCTCGCATGTGTGCAATCGTGTTAATGTTACATATTTTATACAATAGAATTAAATTAAATTGAAGAAATACACAGATCAGATAGTTGGTTATAGTTTAATGAATATTCAATTAATTTAGTGTTTTTTTTTCTTTTTAGATTACCTACAGCTGGATCATCTGTCAACTGACAAGTGGAATTGTAAATATTGAATAAAATGTAATATAACATTACAATACATACATTCATGCAACAGATCAGGTTCGTATATGTAGGCACTCACAGCCTTCAACGCCACCTGAGTGTCTGTTGATATACTAATTGTTGAGGTTCTTAACCGCACATAAGTTTATAGCAGAAATCTCTGCTTGAAATATGTTGGAGTGGAGTCCCATAGGCACTTTGTGATAGTGGTTAGGCCCACTGACCTCAATGCCTGTCCCCACTCCTTCTATTCTAGAACCGTCCGTGTACCATGCCAGGGCCATTTGCACACACTGTACGGCTTTCGAGGACCTCTTTGTAGGGTCGGTCGAAGTTGTATTTCATAGGGATCTTGTCCTTTGCAATGTAAATCAGGTAGTTAATGTTGGGACCTTCAAGGATTTTAAGGTGTCCTCTAGTGTTCCCAGTGTTTACATGCAATGCTATACCTTACTTGCGTTTCTTCATGAAAATGTCGATTTTAACATTATTACATGCGCTCGGGCATGTAATATTTGACCTGTTTATATCGCAAAATTACATGCAATTATTGACAGGGTCGCAAGTATGAAAGGAAAATATAGCGTACGTGTATTTTAGATCGTGCCACAGATGTCGGAGGGGTTTTCCTTGAGGTAAATTGTATAGTGCTCTAAGTCGAGGCTAACATTGGCACTAGAACTATTTTGCATGAATTGTACCGCAATGCCGTGAGAGGTCGATAAACTCTTAAAAATATTTCTCGCATGTAGTTACAGTCTTCGGGATATCATTGAAATTATTCGCTTACTAATATACCATTGCAGTACCTAGCATACATTAGTGCTTGTCACGAAACAGTGAAAAATGGTACATAAATCGGCACTCATTCCTTAATTTTCTTTCAACTTGTGTGCTTTCCTTTTCGCGAATATTTAGGATTGCGTGTGGAATCGTGCGAAATGTGCCGATAAAAATGCAAAAGTGGAAGTCATAAATTTTACAGTATTGGCAAAGCTGTAAAAATTTCCCTTTTGAATTTTAAATAGCTGTATAAAACGTTAAAAGGTAATTTAGGCAAACGTAGTCCTTAATGGGTTAATGCATTGATCATTAATATACCAAGAACGTTATTTTTTTTATAGATTTCTAGCTTTTTATTCAAGCGTTGAATATTAATATCTCTTGAGCAGTAATAAAAATCTTAATACAGTAAGCAATAGTAGCGATCGAGTTCGTTTCGCTCTAATTTAGACCTCTGTGGATGACTTTTGTTGTGAACACAGCATGATTGTCACAGTGATTTGTTGTATTGGCTAAATCACCATAAATCTAGTTCTTCATTAGCCATTGCTTGTACACTATTTACCTCATCTATGTCGTCATACTTCAGTGATAATCTATAATTACTACCTTGAATTACATCTCGCTATATTTTTCCACACCCCAACATACATTAATTATTGAACAATTTGACAATAACAGATATTTTCTTATTGGCCAATAACAGGAAAATTGTTGGTTCCTTTAAGGGAATGCAGTGTTGTTGTTTTGCTAACAACCATTGGTTTCATCATCTTTTCATCTGAACCGTTTCTATCAAGACGAACATCGCAGTGGTCCACCGTATGAGGTGACAACGCTAGAAACGGCGAACAAAATCCGCAAAATGATATTAGATGACCGTCGAGTGAAAGTGCGCGAGCTACCAGATATGATCAGATATATTGACTGAAAACTTGGACATGATACAATGGAACAAAGACAGCATCGTGAGGATGTTTCAATCGAGTGTTTGGCGAAGCTTTACAACAATAATGCACAGCTTTTGCATAGATTCATAACTAGGAATGACACATGGGTCCATGACTTCAACACTTGATACCAAGAAACAGTCAAAACAATGGAGTGAAAGGGGAGAATCTGGCCCAAAGAACGCGAAGACAGTTTCATCTGCCGGTTAGATCGTGACGTCAGTTTTATGGGATGCACATGGCACAATTTTTATAGATTATCTTCACAAAGGAAAAACAATCAACGACGAGTATTATGCGAAGTTATTTCAGCGCTTGAGTGATGAAATGGAGATAAACAGCCGCACTTGATGAAAACGAAAATGCTGTTGAATGAATTATAGTTAGAATTGTTTCCTCACGCACCCTATTCGCCAAATTTAGCCCCCTCGGATTATTTTTTGTTTCCAAACTAGAAAAAAATGGCTCGATGGTCAAAGGTTTGTCAACAATGAGGTGGTGGAGTTTGCGGTTGATGGTTATTTTGAGAAGCTCGACGTTTCTCACTATAAACAGGATATCGAAGCTGTTGAACATTGCTGAGAAAAGTGTATTGAGCTGAAAGGAGAGAGGAGGAGAGAAATAAAGGTACTTTTTCTCAATTTTTTTGTGTTTACTTTGTTGGGTCCGGTACTTCTCGGACTACCCTCGTATATGTTTCTTCGGTGTTAAAATGTAATGTCTGTCTTGTATCCATCTCACTTCTGTGTAGAAGTTCTCTTTCTATGATTTATCTAGTAATATGTATAGTACTATTAATAGTTTCCATTGCAGCACCTCTAATGTATGAAGTTGTGCTCATATTTCTAAAAACTACTGTTCATGAACTATGAACTATTTTTCAGTAAGTTGAGTTTATTGTTTTTCCATCAATCTACTAGCTTTATTATGAAGTTTTCAATTTGTGTGTCTATATAGTCAAGTCTCTAGTACATTGACTAATTCAAGTTCTTGTGAATTCGATGTTGACTGATTGCTTTTGAGGCAACAGTTTCGCAGATAGCCTATAAAACGTTTTGGGATAGGCATTCCAGTAACCCATTTCATTTTATTGTTTTGGCGAATCACTTGACAAAATTGTTACTTTTCAGTTTCAGCAAATACTAATTTAAACAATCAATGATGCGTATGTCAATTTAATTTGCAATCTATCTACAGCATTTTAGAATAAGTTCGAACTCAATGACCAAAACTAGACACAGGTGTCCTTTGGAATCAAAACCGTACAGCAAGCTTAACTTTAAATGATATCGCTGACTTCCACGGTCCGAGTCTCTGTATTTTGTTTTTGTTTTTATTTCCTAATATGTTAAGCACCTAATATAAATAATAATTTAAACATTTCAGTTTTACAGTTATTTTTAGGCTTTATTAAGGCAAGGGTTTTATTAAGAGGAACAATATTTCTGTTGGTGTTGTAAAGGAAAGAAAATTAGTGGGAAAGAATCAAAATTAAAAAAGAATAAACCTTGAAAATGCATCGAGTACTCATTTACTTCAAAATCAATTAAGCTTGTCCAGATTTCATGGCGTCTCTGAACAAAATGACTTGTTTCAAAAGGGTGTGACTAAATAAACATGAACAAGATATAATTTACCCAAGGAAATTGTGGTGACCCCATAAATTTTGCGTCAGCCCAGAGATTGGGAGTAAGACTTCATTATGGAAAAAGGCTCTAAACTCATACAACATAAAAAAGCTGCGTTCGAATTACCTGAAATAAAAATACTTCACTAACTACGCTTTTTCGCACCTTAATTCCGTGAAACTTGTAAGTGAAGACGCTCCTATTATTTGACTCTCTTGCAGCGAAACTGGAAAACAACAGGATACATATTATATTATATTATTACTTTCCAATGAATAAATTAAATTTATTGAGGACATCATAATCATTATTTTTTACTAAATCTGATACATAACCAGACATGCATCTTCTACTTACAAAATTATGTTTATATCTTCTTCTTTTTTAGCTTGCAGTTGCTCTAAAAAAAATCATTAATTTCGAGCAGATACGACGCAAACATCACACTTCCCTCAAAACAAACCGAGTCGTACTTGTATTTCATCGTGTCTATTGTGTGTAGGCCATGATCCTCATTAACATCTTATGCCGTCCATTTGCAAGACTCGTCAAGAGTGGATGCAATTAACGTGTTCCTTTCTGGCAACCGATGCTGTAATACATATTACAGCATACATATACAGTTTCAACGGTAATATCGTCGCGACGAGCTATTAAAAAGGATCTTCCATGTGTATAAGTACTTAGAAAGTACTCCTGTGATACCAACATAAAGGCCAAGTCCATTAGAAACAGCCGGGAAAGGTCAAACTTGTCAACCTTCGACAATTACCTACTCTTCTTACTCGTAGACCGTGTACAAACAAGGGACTGGTAAACAGTGACTACCCTTAACGCTTGGCGATAAAAAGTTTTTAGATTGGATTTCTGGGCTGGTTTTAGTAGCAGTGACACAGTGGCGTGTAAGAGATTGGTTTTAAATATATAAAAAAAACCAAACCTAAGATTTTCATTTCTTTCTGTCGAGCAAATCTCAACCATTTGAATGCTCAAGATAATAGATTTACGGCAATCACTGCTTGAGAAAACTAAGAAATAGCTTCATCGTGTTGAAAGTACATTTTTAACCGCTTTCTCAAAGTGTATATCCCTTACTAACTGTGTCTATAATATAATTCGTAATTGTGAACAGGTTTTTAGATTACAGAATCTTCTGAAAATAAGCAATTAGCGGATAAATAGTTCCTCATTGCTAAATAAAATGCTACATACCTTCAAGAATGAATATCCTTCTTTGTGAGACACACTGTATCTTGGATTTGTGCCGCTATACCTAACATCCTTTTTGGTATTGTAAATCGTAAAATAAGTACCATCAAAATTATCCTATCACTGATCAATTTCTTAAAAATCGTGTGAGGTTCATCCTTCGGCATATCTAAGACTGCAGTATATTTGATTTTGCCTGAAGGTTTGGATGTAAATAGGATCTTTTCTCGATAGCTTCTCCGTAACAACATTATTGCTTTTTTCTTCGTTTATACAGGGCATGTCGCAACCATATAGCTGTGAATGGTTCAAGAATAACTAATGGTGAAGGCTAGTAGTAGGTAGACTATGTGCGTATGGGACCAACGAGTTCATGTGGACACGCTGTAGAAGCTGGACAGGAGCTTTCTTTTAAGCTGTTTTCAGAACCAGGTCAAAAACAGCTTACCTGGTTTTAACCTGATTCTGAAAACGGTTTACCTGGTTCTGGGTGCTGGCGCCTTATACAGCGTGTCCGCTGCCGACTGATGAGTCATCACATGCCTGTATGTAGTGCCTGGCTTATAAAACGTGTCCACCACAAGTGGCTGGTCCCGTACGCACACAGTATATCTGTTGCTCTCCATGAATCTCCTATTTTATGCAATAAGAACAAATCTTTCGAAGCACTAGTTCCTATATGCCTAATACGTCTAAAAAATAAACAAGATAAGAAAGCCAGTCTCACAATAAAATCCCGAACTTCATGTAAACTGTTTTCCTTTTAATACATGCTTCAACTTTGTGAACTATAGGGGGGGTGCGGTCGGACATTGTCGTGGTATAACTTTCCTTACACATAAAAATATGGAACTAAACTAATACTTTTTCGGTGTGCCCGTGTGTCCATCCGTTTCTGGTGTTAAAATTTATAGAATTAGAATGAAGGGTATCAGTATCGTACCAAAAAAATGATAGTATTCTTGCCCTGCAGTGGTTATTTCTATCCCTAAAAGTGCTAATAGTATCTCGGAGGAGAGCAAACTTTTGTGGGATTTACTAACTGTTACCTCGAGAAGAGCGTAGAAAATGACTTCTTGTGTTGTTAATAGCATATAATGTATATTATCAAGTCCTCAATTATCATACGATGTAGGGTATAAATTACATTCCACCGTATTTACATTATATTCTTAGGAGTTAGGATTATTTATGTACAAATTCTGCCCACTTTTTCTTATCCCCTGCCCATATCATTCGCTTTCTATCTATTGTTTCTGCAAGAATTGCATCCCATGTTTGTTTTTATCTTCCTCTTGTCCTCTTGTGTTGTGCTTTGGATTCCCATATTTGTTTAACTGGTCTTGCGGTGTTTATCCTTTGTAAGTGTCCTCACCAGCTCAATTGTCTTTGCTTGATAAACCCCAGTGTTAACCCTATTTCTACATCTTCTCTTATGTTTGTATTTTGTAATTTATCTCTCTTTGAAACACCTTTCATTCGGCTAAGATATGTCATCTGAACTGCCTATATTTTAATTTTCTTTCTTCTTTTCATGACTCATCATTCACATTTAAACATCTTTATTTCGGTTTGGTTTTAAAATCTCTTTTTTTAGTTTTTTGAAATCTCTTTTTTATTTATGAATAGCTTGTTGACGCTTTTCGTATTTTGTTATTTATTTCGATCGGTGTCTAAAATTTTTCACCTGTCATATTTTCGCCGTAGATTTGTATATTTGTCATTCTCCCTACCTCCCCGATTACCATCACTTCAATTTTCTTGTTGATCACCTTCATTCCACATTCCTGCAAGACTTTTTTCCATATTTCCAGATTTCTTTACAAGTTTCGTTTATTTTTTGCCATAATATAATAATTGTCAGCATATCTTACACATCTTATGTATTTCACAAATCTTATTTCCGCATTCTAAATTTTATCCCGTAAGGAATCAATTCACCGTTGGAAATACTTATTTATCAAATGTAATCTAAAAAACGGAGGAAAACCATCCGACAGGGTCACGTAATCCTTCACTTTACAGGCGCTAGTGGTCACAAAGCACGTTAACAACTGATTGACAGAGACAAACATTGCATTGATATCTAATTGATCACAATCACCCTAGTTATTGCTCAACGGCTTCTTTGTGCACTCGAGTGTCAAACAAAAATGCACCAATGTACGAGAAGAAAAATGGGTACGTCTTAAAGAAGGTAAATATTTTGAAAACCAATAAAATAATTTGGAAATTTTTTCTTCCATTGTTTTTTTGATTTCTCTTGTACAGAAATACGTGCAGTCGAAAAACAGTGTATGGGTCATATCATCATCGGTTGCCTGTTCTAGATATATGGATTCGTAAATTTCAGTTAAGATCACAATACAAAGGAGATTATACCATTATATTTTATCATGAATAATCCAACATAATTTTATTTTTGGGGACTGCACGGGCGGACGAGCCGTAAAGGCAAACTCGACCATAAGAAGGACCTATTGTGCCCCCGTGCTGTTTTACTCCTCTTAGCCAGGTTGCACTCGGACGAAAAAGTCCGCAGCCTGGTCGAGAGTTAATTTTCTTAGTCCAGGATCGTCCAGCCCGAGAAGTAACTCCGCCTCTCCCTGTCCACTGTCGAGCAGTCGGCAAGAAGATGGATTGGAGTTTTCTCCGCATTTCCACAGTTTCTGCATAGGGGAGAGTTTACTATGCCCATGCGATGCAGGTGTTTTTTCAGTGCGCAGTGACCGGTTAAGATTCCTGTCAGTAACCTCAACCTGACTCTGCTCATGGAAACTACCTTGCGCAGTTTTTCATCATACGGGCGAATCCCGAGAGTTTTACAGTGTCTCATGCCGCCAAGTGCATTCCAGTAGGAGCAATGCCTAACAGCGAGTTCAGATCTGACAAAGGCTTTGATGCTGTCATAGGAGTTCCCACATGTAGGTACTGGACCCACGAGTGGTCTCTCACTGGCGCCTCTAGCTAATTTGTCAGCCATTTCGTTACCTCTGATTCCAGAGTGACCTGGCATCCATCTCAGTGTTGTATTGAGACGTTCCGCCAATTTTGCGAGAGTCTTATGGCAGTGTAGCACTGCCTCGGAATCGAACCTGACAGCCTGTAGTGCCCTAAGGGCAGCCTGACTATCAGAGAGAATTTTTCCATTAACCTGCGGGCAGTTTAAAATGCCTTCCAGATCTGGACGATTACTTGGAAGATGGACGCGGAACTCCATAGCTCCAACATAATTGGTGTCCCACAATTTTTTTCTTAATTACGTCCAAACTTTTGAACATCTATCGAAAGACCTGCAATTTTCATAATGCGTGATCACAGACGATGAAGTCTATTTCCGCCTCGCTGATTAAATTAATAACCCAAGAATTGGGAGCACAGAAGTGAAAAATATGAACCTCAACCACATGTCACTTCTAACAAAATATCATCACTTGACCCATTGTGGGCGAAGCAATTAATTTATTGAAAGCAAAATTTCTCGACCATGTAATTCCCAATGTGTCAAAATGTCGAACTTCGTTTATCCACAATATCCTAAAATCGAAGGGGTGGGGAAAGGGCGTTTTTTTTTTCGATAGGAACTTCTTGCGCTTCGACATAAAGTATATTTATCAAAGGCCTTATTTTTCTAGAGTAATCTTCTTGACGATACAGTACGCCACTGGAACCAGGGTATCGAAGCTAGCGTGTAGACGCGCCGTCGCGACACCCGTATTGACCGATAACGTCACAAGGCGTCGCCGCGAAGCGCGCCGCTTTAGCATTCGCGAACGACATTTGCGTTAGAATCTTTTGCGTTACTCACATCACCATATCATACTAGATTAGTGTTTTGAGTGTGAAGTCTCATTTTGTCGCCGTTTTTTTAATCACGTGTGCGTGCCTCATCGTTACTCGAACGTCATTTCGTCTCGAATTTCAGTTCTGCCAACCGTAGTAAATCGCTTTTAGTCGTAGTATTAGAGAAAAGAAACTATAATTTAGAAGAAATATTGTACGAACACTTTGTGTTATATGCAAATGCAACAATCATAGAGTAACAAGTTAAGCATCAGAATTGTACACCGCTTCAATTAAAGAGAAACATATTTTTCTATTCGCTTACATCCCCTTAACAAATCCCTCTTCTCCATATATACGCGCTAATCTTGTTTTACTATCAACGTGTGCAAATATGTGATGTTTACCTATATATTACGTAAAAAGGACCTGTTGAGTTTCGACAGTAAAGACAGTTAATGCTATTTGCGTTGTGGCTGTCGCAGAAATGTCATGTCATCGTCATTCAATTAGGATGTCATGCCGCGCTCCTCATCTACAAATGAGATTACTGAATTAACTCAGCTTCCCGGGAAGGACTGTAACCGTTGCATTATGAGAATTAAATAATATGCCTTTGTGTTTTAAATTTTTTCGAATGGTAAGTTCGATGTTTTTAGAGGACTATTGTAGAGAGTGTTTTTGTGAAGTTGTGAAACAAGATAGTTTATGATATTGAATTATTTTTAACTTCTTATCCTGCTTTATATATGTACATTAGATACTGTAAAAGCTGGAGAGTTTGTAAAATTTTATTCTTAAGATTGCTTTGATTGTATATTCCATTGAATAGGTACTAATACTTGCCAAATATATCTTAAAAGTAATCGGTGTTATCTGGGGAAAGATTAAGTTACTAAAGACGCCAACAAAAGCAAAATAAGCATTTGAGAACTTTGTTATAAACATGACATATTATCTTAAATCTACTTATATTTTTGTGTTGGTAATGCATTCACACCAAAGTAAGTTTTATAAAAAACGTGATTCTATATTAAAATAAAGGGTAGTTGGGTTCGATCTCACCAATGCGTTAAATTGGAGCATTTATTTACTAATGCAGTTCATGCTTCAGACTTTAAGTTATCGATTTCCACCTCACATCTTTTATTTCCGGTTCCAGAATATCCGATATTTTTTTCGATTATTATTACTACACAGTTTCAGGATTTAAAATTGCACATGGTGATCAAAACACTTCTCGCTGAGAAGATTTTGATCATTTTAGATTACAGCTGAATTATCCTTTAATTTCTATTTATTTTAATTACTGTATCTCGTAAATAATTATTTAGAACACCCTGTTAGCGAATTAGCTTCTCACTGCTAAAGAGAGCTATAAAATATATTTAATTAACATTTAAATATAATTAAAGTTTGAAATAAATCTAGGTGTTTTTGGAATTTGTTTCTTTTTTTTTTGTTGAACCTGTTTTATCTAGGTGATTCCATGTAATCTGGGCCGGCTTATTAGAGGTAACGCGCTGGAAGGAACTTGTGGGCTAGTCAAAAGTAGCCAAATAGCTTTAGCAAGCAGCAACGTTTATAGACAAGCTCACATTTTGAGTTTTGATTCTGTTTATTTTCTTTTGGGTAATAAACGATTCAAATGATTTTGTACTCCAATCTGTTACTGTGTCGCCGTCAACTTGCGACTAATCCATCCGATCCAAAGGTGTCAAATTGCACGACCTTGGTAGTTATTCTTCGAAATAATGCGTTCTAGATTTCTCAGACAACAGCCTTGCCATGCTGAAATACGGCATGTTGCACCATTTTGCAAAATACAAATCAAGCAATAAAAGGCAGTCATCATTATGGCCAGTACCACAGTCTGACCAAAATCTATACTAACTATAGTGAGTTTTTTCTGATGCAATAAAGACCTTTGATACTCCTGTGTATTGCTGTTGCTCCAAATGCTGACAATTTTGCTTGCTAACAACGCCATTCGATCAAAAATGTGCTTCATCTTTATGAGTCAGCTTCCAACTACTAGTTGAGGTTACGAAAAAAGCCACACTGCCGGATTGCGATTCATCCTGTATTACGGAGTCATACAGTCCTCTTAGTGCTGTATATGGTAAAATAGTGACTATAGCAGTCAGTGTGTGGATCTGACAGCGCTGCCACTTGAAAATTTGAAGATAGTTGTTGTCCAATATATTAGGGTCTCCCATAAGTTTCTTCCTTTTTTTGGCATGGAAAAAATCTTATGGGACACCCTAGTATAAAAGAGGAAATTAATATGAAAGTGTTCATATATTGAAGCCAATATTGTCATGAACGTATGAACTGATAAAACTACGATTGTTGATACTTCAAATGACAACGTTTCGTAATAAGAAGTACAAAACCATAATTCTGGCAATATCAATCACTTGTTTAGAGCCGTATGTCTAAACCGTAAGTTCGATGAACATGAATATGCTTTGACAGCTGTAAGCACTATGTGAGAGGGCCAAAGTTTTTGTGCTCAATTTGTCACTGTTCCCACTTTTCTTGTTCATTTTAATCTTTTGTATAGAAATTTTGGGAATCTAAGAAACAAGGTTCTTGTTTTGTTCTAAGAAGTGTTCCCTCGTCAAAATTTCATGGTTGGAATTTTTGAACACATGAATTCTTTTTATTTAATTCAGGCTTGCACTCAATTCCTATGTTTCTCCAATATGTAAGTTATCAGTCATCTTGATCAAGACTGTAATCACTTTCTATTTAATTAATTAGTGATACAGTAAAAATCGGTTTTCCTCCTTATTGTTTTCAACAACGGACATACTGAATTTACTGGAAAGTACGCCCAACCTTCTTCTCCTTTTCCTATTTGACCTATTTTGTTACAAAATTCTGGTATAGGGACCTAGAATGATACTGATAATAAAAAACTCAATTCTTCTGATAATGGCTTCTCCAACATCATGTCTACGGTTTAAAGATGGGCCCAAAAATAGTAGTAATATTCACCTTTATTACACGATACACTAAAACAAGGTGAGTAACATAAAGTCTCTGTTATGATCTCAAATAAACCGATTGAATTTCTGTTCTGGACGAAAAATATTGTGTTAGAAAAGGAACCAACGACAGTAGATGGTGTAATTAAATATATTTATCGGTTTTTTTAATTTCAAACATCTGCTTATAGGTATGTTAAAATTGTTAACGGACGGAGCGGAGAAGTTGCAGCAAATATTCAAATATATAACACTTATAGATTTTAGATCAAAGCTCATCAAAGCTCCCCATCCAGTCTAAGAGCTTTGATAAACTCTAATAGTTGTGATGGTTTCAGAGAAGGTATTTCTTCTTCGTCCATGACGTCTTTGTCGAGATAATTAGCTCGAATATCCGCGAGGGCGGTACTGTAAGATGTCAGGTGTTCCGGATTTCCATCCTCCGCCCAGAAGAACCTGCAATCACTATTCTGTTTTAGACCTATACTGACATGTGTTCCTCAAGGTGACAATGCCCTGTAAGAAAACCTGTGAGGATGCGTAGTCTATTTCTGGTTAGTTCTAACAAAGTTTTTGCTTTGTGCTTATTGTAGTTCCCAAGGAATATCTTGGAGTGTTTCAAACCAGGGAAATTTTCCCAGACGGATGCTCTGAGCCTCTTTCTCTATCTTTAAGTTGTTTTTCGTAGGTGCTCATCCCTATACCACAGAACGGTTTCGGTTCCACAAACAAAGTTGTGACGGCCTTCCTTGCTAATAAATTAACTTTTTGGTTGCCTCTGATTTCAGCATGTTCTGGTATCCAGCATCAACTACAAATCTGTTTTCTAGACTAATTTCGAGCTGATGGCCTAGAACTCACCGCCGTTATGGCTGCTTGACCATCGGTGAAAATTGCAATGCTCTGCTTCCAATAGTTCCATCATCATACATCTTCCAATGGGATTCTGCTTGGAAGACACATCATTTCCAATGAAGTATTTGGTTTGATCTCCTCTTTTTGGAAGACATTTGATGGTGTTTACTTTTGGAGTGGAATGTTTTCCATTTGGCTCGTAAGGAAACTCCTTTCATTCGGTAGGCCTAGAAGTGGGAAGAGCCTCGCTTGAGATGTCCTCGCTATATAATATAATATTTTTGAACTAAATCTGAGAATACAAATATTCACATTTATTTTAACCGCATTTTTTAAACCTACAATATTCTACTTTTACTTTGGAGTTGTTCAAATTGATGTTTTTGAAACTGATATCCACTTCTTTTTATCTATAATGCTGTGATTTGTACAGCTATTAGCAACCAACCTTCAATTTTAGATAGTCATGGTTTAGAGATCTCATATTAATTTGCCACATCTTGAATTGGTTTAAGATTCAATTTGACATCTTGATTGGATTTCTGGAATTTATTTCATTCAGCACATTTTTTAACTTTAGCACAGAACTAAGCTGATTAATTACCTTTAAGTATTGCGTCAGATATGTTATCAATTTATTATTTCTACTGAAGATAAAGATCGTTACTGTACATATTGTAATTTCAACCTTATTTAAAACAGATGTCAGATGTAAACAAGAAAGAAACTGAATATTCAAACAAAATGTTACGTGTCCAAAAAAAAAACTAAAAAATATTTAAAAGGCGGTGTTGCACACATCACATTGATGTTACCTGATAGATGATTTATTATTATTAACGTTACCTTAGATTTATTTTATTTTTCGATGGTATAAATCTTAGTAGATGGCGATGAAAACAAACGTCAGCATAGGTTTCGTTACGAAACTCGTTTTTAATTATTTCACCGCGATAGATGATTGTCTAGACATAGCTAATGTTTATATAACAAAGAGCTTATTGGGTAATAAAGTATAAAAATAATCCGTAGGCTTTCCTGTTTAACGTTTGCGGAAATGTTTTTTTTAAATGATGGTTGAGTTTCTGATTGAGTTGAATGATATATAATCACAATGTTTTGTTTACTGTTATATCCCATGTAGGCGTTAATCTAACACCTTTTACTCTAAATAAATAATAAGTTCCTCGTACAATCTAAATCAGAACTCTGTAGAATTAAATAATGTGTTAAAATAAATACATAGATGTTTTTGTAAATTTTTGTTTTTTTATAAAATCACGCTTTCCGCTTCTTTTCACAAATGTGACAATAAATCGATATCTGGTGCGAGAAGTGAAAATCAATACACATAAATATCTTCGCTGAACGTTATAAATAAGGATTTGGTGAATGAATATCCTGACAGCACCCATTGATACGGCAAGATCTATCCGCATTGCATAAACTAATTCTAAATCTGGGTGACACGCTAAATAAATCCCTTTCGTGTCGATTTTCATTTGCGTTCATCTGTTCTCCTGACAGAAATATATCAGAACGAGTTTACTGTACCGATCAATACCTACCAATTCACTATACACGTACAAAACTCTCCCTTTTACTGCGGTAATCCCTCGTGATGTAGGGTTTCCTGGAATGCTGACGGCTTTCCCGTTGAATACGCTGCAGAACGACACAATAGGGAGCGTTAACCGTACGTTATACGTTTATGTTAGTAGATATACGTTGTTGCTTCATAGGCCAGTGGATTATGGGTTTCGATAGAGTTTAATGTAGCAGCAGGATTAAGGACGATGCTAGTGTTGCGAGGGATAAGAAAAATTGAGAACAAGAGTGTTGAAATATGGTCGTATTTAGAAAAAAAAGCTCTGAAGTTTTACGGTAAACACTTGCGGTTAGATTTATCGCCTTTGCAACTCTTTATTGTCTTCTTGTTAAAGGCACGTTTATGATCTTGATGGTATCAGATACCACTTACACTAACAAGATTATAAACAATGAGTTATTCTGAGTCTTTGTAAAAAGAAAATAGTAGTAATGAAATCACTTTGAGCATGAAGAAAACGAGCATAAAAAGACTTTGAGCAAAAAACATGGTAGTAAATTTGCGATGACATCACGTACTATAAATTACTTAATTCTTGATCTCGAAAACTGTAAACTTCTTGTGCCCAAGAATTCAATTTATTATCCTTTTGCGATCACTACAAAGTTTTGTTTTCTCTTCAAAAGCTCTATTTACAGTAAAATAAAAAAAAACAACTAATTGTGTATTACTTAGTAACTATAAGAGCATTTTTTTTCATCTGTACCAAGCTTGGCTTCTATTGTTCATTATTTTACAACAAATAAAGATTTCTCCTAAAATTAATTATTTATGAACAAATAAATATTTTAAAGTAAGAGTATTGACAGGCTGTTGAAACCAAGCAGATGCTAATCTGTACAGCTCGTTTTCATAACAATATGAAAGTTCATAAAAATTTTTTGATTTAATTGTATACGCTCTCTTCTGTACTAAATGTACCAAATGATAATACGGCACAATAGTGATTGGTGATAATATTGTTGTATTACAATATATATCCCAGATTGCAGACTTATCAGTGGGTTTCTTGCTCCTAATAATGGCAATCTCTGTAGTTCCAATGCAGCATATTCAAAGATAATGTGATAGACTATCTCCTCCTTCTCATTGCATAGTTTACAAATAGGCTCATCCTAAAAGATGGCAATTCTATGTAGGTATTTCTTTAGACAGTCATGTCCTGTTAGCAGACTCATCACTGCCCTAAGTTGTACTCGGTTAAGAGCCAGTCTGCTGTTAAACGCTTGGATAGCTGCCCGCCCCTTAAACGTTGTTCCAGTATATTTGGTGTGCTTTTTTGATCCAATCAGCCACTGCACCACGTATCACGATTTTAGTTATCGCCAGACCCGATTCAGGTCCAGTAAATGTTGTTTCCCCACCGACACCAAAGTAATTTTGTTGTATTTGGCCAAGGTTCTTAGATTTTCCAGGCAGTCCCGAGCTAGTTTCGAGGTTATCTGATAAGATGGTAATGTCTTTAAGGCCGCCTAGCTATCCGATAGGATATAAATCAGCTGACCCCTACGTTGTTTTTCCAGTGCCCTTCAGGCGTAAGTTTTAATTGCTAGTATTTCTATCTAGTGTACGATTGTATTGTATTGTCCTAATGCCATATATTCTTTATAATTTAGGGTTTCACTGTATACATATATCTGCTTTAGAATTTGTAATTCTTTTTGAGCCATATGCGGACAAGATTTGGTTTCTGTTTGACTCTCCACTCATCCCAATTTAGAACGATATAGGTTTTGTCGAAGGAAAATTTGAGCTAGGGTTTGTGATTTCGGTCTCTATTGTGGCATGCTTCGAAGAAGTCTGACTTCTCCACTTTCCACCAGACTTCAGTTTCTATGCCCTCATTCTCGCCTCCCCCTTTATACCGCGATATCATAAACTTTCTACAACGAAGATGGCTTTGAAAAATAAATAGTATGTCTGATCTTAAGTCAGGAACTATAACTCTGTTTCGTAAATTATTTTGACAGTGACATTATCTGTCATCCACTAGTATGTTACAACTGCTGAAAGCAAGTTTGAAGGTCGAGTTTGAAACACAGAACATTTGAGTAAATTCAATATGGTTTATAATATCGTGTTAATGGGGTAGACTACCCTAAATGTCGTGCGTACTGCCAGTGGTTTGCATATAACTTAATAGACGATGATGACCTGCTAAATTTGTCATTTTTCTCTGATGAAGCATGGTTTCCTATTTTAGGCTATTATCCTTTGCGCTAAGGCTGGTAGATCCGTAAGCCTGTTTATCACTGGATGATGGCGATTCTTCTAACCACAGGGTTCTTTTTCGGTTTGATCGGAGATCTGCGGCAGGGCCCAAATGCCGGGATAGAGTCATGTTAAGATTCTTCTACAGCCACACGAGAGATCGGGATCCAGCTCCCCCAAGTGCTGGATAAGTTGGTTCTCCGCCGAGAGGCCCTCTGAAGGGCGCCAGCGCCATCGCGTACTCGCTCAGAGGCGGAATGTTCAGATCCTTATGGATCTGAGCGTTGCTCACGATCCAAGGCGCTGCGATGGTGATTCGCAGCGCCCGGTTCTGTAGAATGTTGAGCCGCTTTACTTGCGATTTACTGGCGCTGGACCAGGTTAGGGCACCATAAGTAAGAATTGGTCGGAGAAACACCACATAGATCATGAGCTTGATCTTTAAACTCAAAGAGCTCTTCCAGCAGAAGAGAGGAGCCAGAGCCCCGCGTGCACGTAGAAACTTGGAGGCAATCGTGGAAAAGTGGTGTTGAAACGTATCGTATCTAAAGTTAACCCCAAGTATTGCACACGCGTTTGCCAAGGCAGCACTTGACAATATTTTAGGGTATGTCAATTTCCAAAATACTCGGATGTGGAGTAGTGAAAATCCTCATATTCGAAACTTGCATACAATGCAATACAAAAAAAACTGCTATACAATAATGAACATCATGAGAACATCAAATATTGTTTTAAGTTTTAAAAATATACCACCAAACCATTATAATCATTAAAGTTAATCATGGTATTAACGCATTGATTGGCAAGAACGTATTTCTTTCGTTTCTGCAAAGCATTGAAAAAGCTCAACCAGAATACCATGGAGTAATTTTTACAAAAAAATGCTGCAATATCGCGAAAGATATTCAAAAGACCAAGGAAGAGGGTGCTTTGACTTTCATTTCATTTGACGTCAGTCGTTTTTTCAATGAGACGAACTATACAGAGAAAGAGAGAGATTGAACTAACGTGGAAAAGCCAACGATACATTTTCTTTTTTTAATGGTATGTACAGGGTAGCCAACTAAGAATGTCGCCCGGCCATATCTCCGGAACGGTTTACAGTACAACTTTGGGAGAAAAATATTACTGACTAAAATGACCCCGGGAAACATCTGGAAATTATTTAGAAAAGCGTCGGATGACCGCTAGAGGGCGTAACTTATCACTAAAAATTTTAATTCTTATTTTACGCAAAATTTACCAACTTAAGGTCTATAATAAATATGAAAATCTGAATCTACTGAAAATTTTGCATATATTACATCGGACAACTATTTTGTCAAATAAGTAGAGGGGAGGAGGGGAAACTTTGTTTTGAAGGAACGATTATAACTCAGGTTACGCTTGACCGAATTTTGCAAACTTAGTCTCGTTATAAACATCATTAACCCTCCAATCTAATGCTTACAAATTGGAACCAATCTAATAAGTGACGTGCATGCTAGAGGGCGCTGTTTAAATTTTTTCGGGAATTTTGTTTTTTCTCGAAAATATTACTTAAATGGAAACATACATTTTTGACAACAAATTAAAAAAGTAGGTCAAATTACCAACAAATCAGCGAAAACCAGATCTCCCTATCTTTTACCAATCCGAAGATATCTTCAGAAACGTGTGGATGGTAAAAACTTATTCTTCTTTAAATTTAAATTATTCTGCTTTCTGTCAACGAAATTTGGTATTATTAGAAAGAATTTTCATTGGTCTATGTTTTGTGCTTGAAACTATTTAATATTGTTTCGTCCATTACCGCTAGGGGGCGTTAAGGAAATTTAAATATGTAAATTTTATGATTTTTGAAAAGAACAGTGCGTGGAAAGTTATATTTATGCTCATACTATAAAATAATGAATTGAAAGATTAAGATTTTAGTGAAAAGCACAACAGTATAATTCAAATAATTTGAACGCGATATTTCCTATTCTCACAACCAAGTTGTTACGAGCTGTAGATCATGTTGCAAAAATAAGATATTTTTTCGCCCCCACAAATAAAAATCTAAACAAGTCAAATTTGGGGTCTTAGGTGGCCATGGAAATAGACTGGCGTGTTACATCCACCTATCAGGGGCCAGAAAATTTCGAATATTTACGGAGAAATGCACAGCACACTCATCATATAAAAAAACAAACATAATGTTGCGAATTGTTAGCGACATGTCTTCTATTCTGTTCTCTTTAACGTCCTCTGGCGGCGACAGAAATAAAGACAATATTAAACAATTTAAATCACTAGCAGTAGGTTTAGGGAAATCCGTTTGTTTGGCCGCCAAGCATTCCACGTACTGTTCTTTTCAAAAATCATAAAATTTATGTATTTAAATTACTTCATCGCCCTCTAGCGGCGACGGACAAGATAAAATTAAACAGCTTCAATCACTACACATAGGGCAATGAATACCCTTTCTAATAAGATCAAATTTGCTAAATTTCGTTCAGAATAATTTAAATTTATACAAGACTTTTTTACCATCCATACGTTTCTGAAGATATCTTCGGATTGGTAAAAGATAGCGATATCCGGTTTACGCTGATTTGTTGGTAATTTAGCCAACTTTTTTAATTTCTTGTCAAAAATATATGTTTCCATTTAATATTTTCGAGAAAAAACAAAATTCCCGGAAAAAATTAAACAGCGCCCTCTAGCATGCACGTCACTTATTAGATCGGTTCCAATTTGTAAACATTAGATTGGAGGGTTAATGCTGTTTTTAACGAGACTAAATTTGCAAAATTCGGTTCAACAGAACCGGAGTTATAAACGTTCCTTCAAAACAAAGTTTCCCCTCCTCCCTTCCCCTCATTTGACAAACTACAAAACAGTTGTCCGACGTAAAATATGCAAAATTTTCTGTAAATTCCGATTTTCATATTTATGATAGACCTTAAGTTAGTAAATTTTGCGTAAAATAAGAATTAAAGTTTTTGGTGATCGGTTACGCCCTCTAGCGGTCATCCTACGCTTTGCTAAATAATTTCCAAATGTTTCTCGGGGTCACTTTAGTCAATAATATTTTTTTCCCAAATCTGTACTATAAACCGTTCCGGAGATATGGCCGGGCGACATTCTTAGTTGACCACCCGGTACATAAGTATATCCCTTGTCGTGCGTGACTAACTTGCTTGTAATTAAACTTTTTGGAAGTTTTTTCAACATACCCGGGATAAACAAGGAATGAGCTATGTAGTAACTTTAAATAATAAAAACATTATGAACCGAAAACATACACGTGACGAAAATTGTTGTGCAAATATAATATTTAAAAAAATATATTTCACCACTTAAACAAAATATAAATATTTTTGTTTAACTTCGCAATTATATTTAACTTCTTTCAAGTCTAAATTTATTTATCTTCGGAAAAAGAGTCGAAAATAAATACTCAGTTTATTATTGCTTATTTTCTATAAATATTTAAACTCCTGTTCCTAATACTATGTCGAGCAATTTTAGGAATGCATTAACAAAATTTCCTGGACGTTTTACTAATCTTACTTTTTAGCAAAGTTAAACACTGCCCAGCTTTACCAAAACGTATTATTGTCACTATTTCTATGCCATCTATTCGTAATGATTATTATTAGAAGGACTTTTTTAGAATGTCAAGTACAGTTATTCCTAATTTCGACGTTTGGTGTCAGATAGAATTGTATTTCAGAGAGCTATTCAATTACGTTAGTAAATAAAATACTTTACAAAGCTCTCGTTTACGTCGGTTTACGTCAGCTGTTAGGTAAACTCACTCGATCTAATAATAGACATCATCGCCACCCCCAAACATTGCAACCACTCGCTAACAGGAAATCTCGTGGGAGAATAGAAAATTACAACGATTTTTCCTATCAGATTCGTTTAATCTAACGACATTATTCATTGAAATATCCATCGTATTTTTCGTGCGATCGATACAATTAACTTCACTGCGTTTATATCAACTAGAAAGAGACATTGATTGGAACTGATCCATGAAATCGCACGCCCAATGTCAGGTGGAGTTCGGTCGCTTTGTTCGACTAACACAATAGGGCCTATATGAATAAAGCACTTGCATATGCATGGATTGGGGTGATAGCAAGTGCACGGTCCTTTGGGGTAAATACTAAATGAGGTACTGAGTCACAGGACGTAGTGGAGTATTTAATGGCCGTGCCACGTGTCCAGGGAGACGATCGTGTTGGATTCAAACAAATTTATATGATATTAGCTTGTCCTGCGTCAGTACTGTTGTAACTATGAGCGAAGAATAACAATTCTTCTTGAAGGATATGTTGTGTTTGTTGTTGAATACTTTATGTGATGAAAGTGGTGAGTTTGATTCTTCCATATATTAGTATTATACGTATCGATAATCTGTATTGCTACAAAGTATGTTTAGTACAACCATATCAATATTGATTTTCCTTTGTTCGCATCGAACAAAAATGATTAAATTACGTTCATATTGCTGCGTTTTACATTTTTAATTAATTTAATGAATTTTCCGTTTCTTTAAAAGCTTCAAAAGAAAATTTATTTAAATCCGACTCTTATCCACGTATTTAGTCAAAATGTGAAACCGGACGAAGTAGGTAGTGCAAAATAATATTAAATACTTGTCGAAGAAACGTGAAAAACCATTTTCTGCATCAGTCCCAGTAATATAGATTTTCGGGGGGTGGCAGGACAAGCGTCGTTTCTCTCAATTGCTGCATATATTCTATAAGATTGTTGGAATAATATAGAACAACCGGAATCGTTCGATAAAAAAAAGAGGGACAGAGGCGAGTTTTCAGTTATTTCGTTCTGTAGAAGACTGATCCATCAGAATACCTAAAAGAACATGGAATAGCCCTAAAAATTTCTTAAAAGTTTCTACAAAAGGAATGCTGACAAAATTTAATTTCTTCGCCATATCTCTTTAATTCTTCAACTTGTGATTTCAAAATCTTTCAATATTTGGAGCAACTACAATATGGTCTTTCGCGTGTTTTTTTTCCAGTACCTTTTTAGTATTATTTTGTATGTATGAATAATCTACAGAATAACCTGCAATACGTATCAAAACTTTTAATTCCTAAACAGTAGAAACTAAAGTCTCCTAGAAAAATATCTATTTTGCTATCTGAAGCAACTCCCAACAGTGCAGTTTTCAGACTGTGGCAACCAGCGAAATGTTGTTTTTTCTTAATTCTTTATTTCATGAACTAGGACGTGATAGAAAATTAGAACTTTGGAATAATGTAGAACAAACTTAGAACAGCTAGAAACAGCTTTTCAAACTCCTAAAAACTAGGATTAACTTTACACAGCAACATTTTATTGTTCTCAATAATTTCATAGACGTTTTTGTTTCAAGATCTAGAACCAGGAATATCATTTAGAAAAAAATGTTTTGCGTTTCTTTTAACAATCAAAAAGCACACCAACAGCCGCTATAGATGATGATAATTCTCAAACTTTCCTTCGACAAACTATTCAAGGTCGTTCTAAATTGGGATGAGTGGAGTGTAAAACAGAAATCTGGCATTCGAAACCAAATCTCGTACGCAGATGGATCAAAAAGAACTACAGGCTTTGGAGTAGGTATACAGGGTTTTCAAACTTAAGTCGGCACTATTGCTAACTTTGTTATTATTGGAGCTACAAAGTTGGTTAAATAGGCAAACTAGTGTAGTTTTTCAAGCAAATTACAATGGCATTTAAAAAAAATAATTGACGTACTGGGTCACGTGATATTGTGAAAAACGTAATTTTTTTTAAATGGGACACCCAGTATACAGTTCTCACGGTCGACAGAAAATTTAATTCTGAACAAAAACTTTCCTATGTACTTTTATCCTAAAGTCAATAATAACAGAGTTATTGATGATTTTTCAAATTTGCCAAGGTGGCTGTTATTTCATAAACAAAATTCGATTGTTTTGCAAATGTCATCAACATTGAAATATTGCATTAAACCTCTGTCAGTAAGCAATTAACATTTTGTGTTTATTGATGAAAAAATGCCTTTCACGCATTTAGAAAAATGTGATATAATGGAATGTTACATCGTTTGTAATAAAAATTCCCTGCAAGCTCGTGAACGTTACGGTGTTTTATTTCCTACGCGCAACTTGCCAGATCGAAGGTACTTTTTACTTTTGTACCGTAAGTTTCGATCAAATGAAAATATGTTCAAGAAAACTAGAACCAAAAAACAATTTATAATAAGTGAAGCAACTGAAATTAACGTATTAGCTTTCTTTGAAGCTAATCCTAATAATGCAATTAATGATTTAAAGGAAGAATGTGGACTATCTTTGGCAACTATTCACAATATTCTAAAAAAACATAAGTTTGTGCCGTTCAGATAGAGACCTATTCAGACGCTGGTACCGGGAGATCAAGAAAGACGGACTCAGTTTTGTCAGTGGTACATTAATCAAGTTAGACTTAACCATAATTTTTGGCGTTTGGTTCTTTGGAGTGACGAATCAAATTTCTCTAACAGGGGTATGTATAACAGAAAGAACAGCCACTATTGGAGTCGAGAAAACCCGATGCTTTTCCGTCCTTGTAATCCGCAGAGACGCTTTAGTGTTAATGTTTGGTGTGGCTTGATTGATTCAAGAATTGTAGGCCCCGTATTTTATCAAGGTGCATTAACTGGCGAGAGGTATGTCGAAATGTTAACCGCTACCCTTGGAGAATTCTTGGATGACCTGAATTTAATGGGTAGACAACAGATATTCTTTCAACAAGATGGCGCTCCTGCCCATAATGTTCGCCAAATTCATAACTTATTACATGACCTTTTTGATGGCCGATATCTATCAACTAACGGGCCTATTCGTATGCCTCCCCGATCACCGGACATAACACCTTTGGATTTCTTCTTTTGGGGATTTGTGAAAAGTGCAGTGTATGAAAGACGGTATGATACTCTTGAAGATCTCCAGCAAAGCATCAGCCATGCTATTAATAATATTGATGGTAGAATCATTGCTAAGGCTACTAGAAGCGTTAACAGGCGGGTTCAAAAGTGCTTGGAGCAAGAGGGTGATGTTTTTGAGCATCTGCTCTGAATTTAAAATTTCTTGTTTTTTTTATTTTCGAAACTAATAAAATAAACAATACTGTTTTTAGTTTCTGTAAAAACAATCATCAATAACTCCGTTATTATTGACTTTAGGATAAAAGTTCATAGGAAAGTTTTTGTTCAGAATTAAATTTTCTGTCGACCGTGAGAACTGTATACTGAGTGTCCCATTAAAAAAAATTACGTTTTTCACAATATCACGTGACCCGTCGATTTACGTCAATTTTTTTTTTAAATGCCATTGTAATTTGCTTGAAAAACTACACTAGTTTGCCCATTTAACCAACTTTGTAGCTCCAATAATAACAAAGTTAGCAATAGTGCCGACTTAAGTTTGAAAACCCTGTATATAGTGAAACCCTAAATCATAAAAAAATATATGAGGTTAGGGCAGCATACCACCATACGCCAGACGGAAATATCAGCAATAGAGACTTGTTTCCGAGGGCACTGGAAAGACAACCTAAGGGTCACCTGATTTATATCCTATCGGATAGCCAAGCGGTCCTAAAGATATTAGCACCATCAGATAACCTCGAAATTAGCTTGAAACTGCCTAGAAAACCTAAGAACCCTGGCCAAACATAAAAAATCATTTCGGTGTTGGTATCGGGACAGAAGAGCATACAAGGCAACGAAATAACAAACGAGCTGGCAAGAAAAGATTCTGAAACAACATTCATGGGACAAGAACCGCGTCTGGCACTGCAGGTCTTGGTTAACCTGCAGTGGCTGAGTATATCATAAAAGCACACCAAATACACTGGACCAACGTTAAAGGGCAGATACGCAGTAGCCATCAAAGCATTTAACAGCAGATGTGCTGTCTCTCAACAGAGTAGAACTAGGACAGTAATGAGTCTGTTAACAGGATACGGGTGTCTAAGGAAATAACTACACATAATTGGCTTCTTTAAGGATTAACCTATTTGTAGGCTATGCAATGAGGAGGAGGAGGAGCTAGTCTACTGTATTGTCTTTGAATACATTGCGTTGTAACAGCGGAGGCTGCTACTCCTAGGAGCAGAAAACCTACTGTCAGGACTGCCGGCAAAATATTTAGCGCACAGGCTATTGAACCTAGTTAAAGGGATTAGTCTGTTTATGTAAAGAAACTCACTGGTCACGAAATAATACAATAGGCTATAAACTCGTGCCGAGTGACAAAGAAACAAACACATAAACTATTCGGCAACACTTCGGAACAATGTAGATTTGTACTGCTAGGGATACAGAGACAACTAATATAATTAGACTTGAACAACAAGTTACCAAACTTGTGGTTGTTATGATGTTTTGTAAATGGCGTATTAAAGTTTGACATTTAAAATGTGAACTGTGATCCAACTATGACCTTGACAAAATTCATTCAAATGGTTTTTCAATAAAATTTAACAAATGTCATTGTCACTGTCAATTTCATTATACTTTCAGCGCTTTCAGGTAGTGTATGCAGTAATTGTAATAATTATAGCGGAGTTATTCTGCTTCTGAACTCAACGTGCCCACGGGTAGTCTATAATTACGCTAGATACTGTTATGACAGATCTGATTGTTTTATCGTTAAAAGTTAATCCACAAAATTTTCTTCTATGCATGATATTGTTAGCATTATTAATCACAGCTTTTATCAGATCGGTAGGGTTTAAAACACCCTACAAACAGTGCTCAAGATCATACATAACTTTAGATATTTGTTCTATTTGTTCTACATTTGCTGATCAGTTACGAGGTGTAGCTAGCAAATAGCCGAAATAGTGTAACACTATTTCATTCAAATGGTTACATATCTGGTTGCTATATATCTCCTTCCAAGAACACACAACGCAACATTCGAATTTTGCACTGTTTAAAAGAGTCTTCAATTTCATGTCTGTTTATCCTCCCTTAATATTTGGAGACAAGCGTCCATTAATGTGCACCTGTACTTCGTCATGAACGTCATTGATAATCCACCAAGTGTTTTCTTTGGATCTCGATTTATTCTATCTTACTCTGCGTCTTGGGGATCTTGTCTTGAGTTGTATTCAAAATATCACGACTCGTGACAGTGTAGGTTATCACCTCCAGATTTTTATCCATCACAAAGTTATTTTATTTTGTATTTCACAATCCGTGTCATCTTCTTTTAACATCAACCACATATCTATTATCAACTAATTGAAGTGCACTAATTATTTAGCAAAATAATCAGGCTAACTAATTAAATTGTATTGTATTACTTCATCTGACGTCGCGTCCATTAGTTACGCTAGCGCTTTACATTTAGCGGGCACCCCTATTTATCAGCAAAAAGCAATTTCATACAACAACACCGAGTCTAAAATCGCATGCTTGAATTTGACATTTCCGAATACATAAATCACCTTCCTTAATTTGGACAATAATATATTGTATAAAACTCAGACTAATTAATTATGAGAACCGACATAATTACACACAAATCAATCCCGAAAGCATTGATCCCGAATAACCCGCATTAAAGCAATAGACACATCGCAATATAGGCATTGAATTAATAACAGACATTCATGCGCACCTCTCTAGAGACCTACAAAGGTAAATCCATCGATTCGTCGGCCTAACCGTAATCTAACCTATTATTTGTCCTAATAAATCCGGCTCGACCGGCGAACAGCGATAAGAAAATTCAATTAAATCAACGCGAAGCAATTAAGAACTTCCACTTGCGGCGCGTACGCATCAGTTTGTTGCTATAACTACGGACGAAATTAATAAGCGGAATTCGTGGCGTAATCAGCCTACCACCGCACCACTGAGCGCCACCACCCAGCGCCATCGCCGTCAATAAAACGAATTAAATGCTTTTTGGAGCGCGAACGTCGCACTTGATGAGAAAAACCGCATTTTGTTGATTAAATTTTGATGAGCACCAGCTGCTACGATTCTATATTTACGGCATTAAGTCTGAATATGTGATGAGGATATTTCGGGGCGAAATATTGAAATTGTCTTTTTAATATTTTGGCTAAAAATAAAGCCGCGTATTTTTAAAATCATATTAAAAGTAAGGCAATAACATTTGATCCAACTTCCTGAAAAATATGGATGCGCAATATTATGTAGATATTATCTATTCATAGGTATAAATATGGTCAAAGATACTGATGATATTTTCTTTTTTTTTACAGTCCGACGGCAATACGTCCTTCCTGCGCGCTGCGCGTGCAGGACATCTCGACAAGGTCTTAGAACATCTTAAGTCGAACATAGACATAAACACAAGTAATGCTGTAAGTATATTTAATTTATTTATATGTAATAAGTTAGGTTACAAACCAAAGGAGAATAAATCTGCACAAAATGGCAAGTTCTTTGAACTATATGGGTTACCTTTCCAAAAAAAAACCTTCCAACTCTTACAAAATTACTTGAAGCAGATTGATTCTATTTTTCAACAATGTGACATTACTACCCAAAACGCTATTATAGAGTATAGGTCACTTTCGCCTAAGTAGCCTTAATTGCAAAGGTTACATTACGTAGAAATTTTTGTGCTTTGGTATTTTCAACTCCAAGCAATACATCAAAAAGTTTGGTGCTTCTAAAAGTTATTTCACAAACTTCTTTAATATGTACTTACTTTAAAGTGTATTGTGAGTTATTAGTTTTGAATTGAAAAAAAATCAATTAAAATCAATATTCGCAATTGTTGTAACATTAAATCTGCACAATTTTAATTTCCGGAAATATTATGGTCATTAAATCTACAAAACGTTACCTAAAGAAAATCTACTACGAATCAACATCCTCGACGCTGACTTAGAAACTTTATACGGGTTCTTTCTGGAAATCTTTGCCATTATCAAGTCTAATTCACGAGCAAAGGCACCCAACTGTCCCTCGCCGATTTTGATAAAATTTGGCAGGAATGTAGAACATCGAAAAATATTTGACACGTATTTTTTTTAGGGCCCCGTTTTTGGTTTTAGGGGGTGTAACGGGGGCTCAAAGTTACCCTCAAAAACACATTTTTTTTAATATTTCAGAAACGAGAAGAGATATCGAGATGTGGTAAAGACTAGATCGTTCCTTGCTGTGGGCTCTACATTTTAGATAGAAAATAGAACAGTGGCGTACCGATGGGCGCGTTAGGGGGTCAAAAAAATACAATTTTTTCTCGCCTCTGCTCCTGTATATTATGAATTGATCTTTTCTATTTTTATCTTTAAACTACATGAAAAAATAAAAGTTATCTGTTTTTGGAATTTTTTCTAAATGTTCATTATAGAGAATTTAGCGTCATTTTTATATATGCTTACCGAACACTATCCCTTCTTATATTTTTGAAATTCAATTTAAGGTTTCATCAAATTCAAGGAGTATTTAAGCTAATAATTACAATTGTTTATTATATATTAGAATGAACATGTAATCTGATACAATAGAAAGAGTACCACCATTCAAAAATGTCGCCAACGCTTATTTATCTAGACGTAAAAAACTTGCATAATGCCTTGGTAAAAAAATGCAAAAATTATTGCCAAGCTGATCTCAAAATACATTTCTTTATTTATCGTTGCCGCTATATAAGCGTGCGGTCGTCTCGCAAAAATTTAGTATCATAGAGTGTCTTGCTCTAGTCATTACAAATGGTTCTTTTTGCGTTAAATATATACTGAACGTATTGACAATATTAACAAGTTTGATAAATAAGCAATACCATGGTACACCTGCATCTCCACAGAATGGTGCTGAAGAGGCACTCCCACAAACAGTGTTCGACATCATTATCAGTGGCTGTTCACAATCTGACTTTCCTGGGCCACAGCTAGTGGATATTGAGGAAGACGACAGAGTAAATTATGATATCGAAGAAGAGTTGTCTAGCGATGAAATAGTGCAGGAACCTGCTGATATAGACCTCCAGTACAAACAAAATGCTGTTGAATATTGGAAAAGTGGCAGAAAAGGACGACTTTCTCTAAAAAATGTCCAACATAGATTTTATAAGGTTACTTCACTTCGGCAGCTAAGACGATGGGAACAACAAGTGTCCAGCGGCGGAAACAGACGTGAAAAATTATATCGCATCTCCGAATATGTGTTTAACCAGCTCCAAAGTGCTGTAGACTCTCAAATGATTGTCCATGACTCGGATATAAGGAGATGGGCATTGCAGGCCCAAGAAGAGTTGAACGTTCCAAATTTTCAGGCATCGCATTGGTGGATACAAAAATTCAAACAAACCCACAATATAGTTTCCCGCAAAATTACGAAATGCCGAACAAGGACCCAAGTGACTAATGCCGTAAATATTGCCGCAGAAGCAACTTTATTTGTCAGAAGTATACACAGTTTAATACGTGAATATGCGGATTAGAAAATATTTACAATACTGACCAAAGCGGATTCAATTTGGAAATGCATAGTGGTCGAACACTAATTGAGCGTGGGTCCAAGAAGGTGGAAGCTGTAGTTCAATCAATTTCTGCGACGACACACAGCTGTACCATTTAGCCGACAATATCTGCAGCAGGAAAGTTGCTGTCTCCACTGTTAGTGTGTTTGAAAGAGGGAAGTGGCAGTTTGGGGCCAAAAGTGCAACAAACAATATTCCGTCCACCAAATGTGTACATTGTGGCCACAAAATCAGGAAAGCTTACAAAACAGTTAATATTAGAGTGGACTAGTAAAGTATATGCTCCCCATGTCGGTCAGAAGACCCTTCTACTAATGGACTCATGGTCAGGCCAAAATCCCGAAGATATTGAAGATGCTGTGCCACTTGCTCGGCCAGTTACAGTAAAAACAATCCCCAAAGGTGCCACTGGTTTTATACAACCTTTGGATGTTTATGGTTTCCGCTTCTGGAAGCAATTTTTCGTCAGTTACAATTGCTTTATCATCATTTGCAATTCAATTGCATCAACGAGACAACACCAGTAAATTTCTCCTTCCATGACTCGCAGTTATCAAATTGCAGTATTTGTGGGGCACCGGCTATAATAAGATGTGGTTGGTGCAAAAAATATTTATGTATAACACATTTCTTTAATGATTATCATAACTGTGCAGACTATCAACCATAAATATAGATCGTAATTATTTATATATTTCATATATACATATACTAGTATTTATTATACTATCTTTATTTATAAGTGTTTAAACTAATTGTAATTATACCGAGTAGAACAAGACACATAGTAAAGAAATGTATTTTAAGGTGTAAGCAGGGGTGTTAACGCAAAAAGAACCATTTGTAATGACTAGAGCAAAACACTCTATGATACTAAATTTTTGCGAGACGACCGCACGATTATATAGCGGCAACGATAAATAAAGAAGTGTATTTTGAGATCAGATTGTATTTTTTTTGACCCGCTAACGAGCCCATCGGCACGCCACTGTTCTATTTTCTATCTAAAATGTAGAGCCCGCAGGAAGGAACGATCTAGTCTTTACCACATCTCGATATCTCTTCTCGTTTCTGAAATATTAAAAAAAATGTGTTTTTGAGGGTAACTTTGAGCCCCCGTTACACCCCCTAAAACCAAAAACGGGGCCCTAAAAAAAAATACGTGTCAAATATTTTTCGATGTTCTACATTCCTGCCAAATTTTATCAAAATCGGCGAGGGACAGTTGGGTTGCTTGTCAGTGCAGAAGCTGCACAATAACCAACTGGCTTTATTTAAAATTTTAATTTCAAGCGAAAGCTCGGCGTATATATTCCCTTGCCGTATAATCACTGAAAATAACATCGAAATTGAAAATGAACATTAGAATTCCTGAGGCAGACGAGCCTGTACCTACAAAGCTGTATTCAACTCGAAAGAGGGATAATAAAAGATCCATTTTCCGAATATACGTCCACCTAATCGCTACCTCGAAATGTTATTCTGGAAGTTATGTAAGACATTATTACTCGAGTTTATGTAAATGCACAGGGTTCTTGTAGGATGAATAGGCGGCTCAGGAAAATATGTATTCGAAGTATGAGTGAATCTAGATTTGTCTTGTTTTGAGTTTCTAGTGTAATTTGGATTAAATATAGTTGAGTAAGAATAGTTCGGCAATAGTAACGTGATGTAAATAATATGGCGCAGTCGATAGGATTTGAAACATGAAAAACATGATGCTTTTGTTGCGTTTGGCATGAAGATCACGCTCATGTTCTGTGCAACTGTTCCTAGAGAGGCAGCTACTCCCAATGTAACTGATTGACAACCCTCAAACGCGATGGTCAATGAATTAAATTGAATTATACCATCACTGAGCATTTCTTCTTTAATTTGTTAAACTATTTATTCGAACCAATCAAACTGATAATGCAATCTTTAGGCGAAGGAAGATCCTATTACTACGACAAAGAACTCTCCCACACAATACACGACAAATATTTCGCAAGTCTAGCAATGTCCTTTTGAGGAAAGTCAGAGTTAATGTTACAATAACTTAGGTTAGGACGTGAGTCATGACCCTCTCAGATTGTTTAAAAATGTACTTGGACCTTGTATCGAAATAAACATTTTTTTCTGTTTTTTTTGCGACTACACGGGCGGGGGAACCGTAAAGGCAAGCTCGGCCATAAGAGATACCTATTGTGTCCCGTGCCGTTTTAGTCCTCTTATCCAAGTTGTACTCGGACAAAGAAGTCCGCAACCTGGTCGAGAGTTGGTTTACTTACTCCGGGATCATCCAAACGATGGACTCCAAAGTAACTCCGCTTCTCCCTGTCTTCTGTCGAGCAGTCGGCAATCAGATGGACTGCAGTTTCCTCCGCATTTCCACAGTTTCTGCACAGGAAAGAGTTTCCTATCCCCATGCGATGCAAGTGTTTTATTCAGTGCGCAGTGACCGGTTAAGCGCCTTGCGAGTAATCTCAGCCTGTCTCTGCTCATAGAGATTGCCTTACGCAGTCTTTTCTCATACGGGCGGATCCCGAGAGTGTTACAGTGTCTCATATCGGCAAGTGCATTTCAGTTGGAGCAATGCCTAGCAGCGAGTTCGGATCTGACAAAGGCTTTGATGCTGCCACAGGAGTGCCCACATGTAGGTTCTGGATCCACGAGTGGTCGTTCGTTAGCACCTCTAGCTAGTTTGTCAGCCATTTCATTGCCTCTGATTCCAGAGCGATTTGGCAACCATCTCAGCGCGATGTTGTAATGTTCACCAGTTTTGCAAGAGTCGTATGGCAGTGTAATACTACCTCGGAATCAAACCTGACAGCCTGTAGTGCTCTAAGGGCAGCCTGACTGTCCTTAAAATATTTAGTTGTGTTTAACATTCTAAATTATTGCCATTTTGTTCTCTCAAACTCGCTTCACAAAGTGTAGTAAGTTGGTAACATTCTTATTTTTAAGAGGTAAAAATAGGAAAAAGAAAAAGTGTCACAAAACACATTATTACCAAGAAATTTTTATTTGTAACATTTGTAAACATTGCCAGAAAATCCTCTTACTGTACAAGAGGCCTAGATGTGCATATTCCAAAGAAAACTTCTTGTTTTTTATAAATTATTAAGTTGTTGACGTTGTTTCACTTGTAATTTCCGCGTACAGATTTCCTTCAACTTTGACGTTAATAAGCTGGTTCACATTGAACATAATCTATTTATCATTTCCGCTCCTTTCAGGCAGTGGAGAGCCATCAGAATTGCTTGTGTTCTGCTTAGAGCAGTTGACGATCTCTATGTTGAAAAGGGTAACCCATTCTTCCTCGTCCGTACAACCAATACAGATCTCTTGACCAATCTCAAAAACTGAATTTTGAAGTGAAGCTCTTATCTTGTGTTTCTTCTTGTCCTTCATTCCTTTACGCGATGTATTATAACCATTTAAGCTTTCTTCTTACTCTGTTTCTGCATAGTCTTTTTTTTGTTGATTTTTGTTTGGTTTAAATTCTGTAGTCGAAATGTTTTTTCTCTACAGGTGCCTCATCTTTCTGTTATATATTTGCGTACAACTTCCCTTTGTTCTTTCAATTTATAATTATGTCACTTACATATTTAGTTAACGTGACCAAATTTTTATCACAATTGCTAGAAGGAAGTTTTGTCATTACCTGTACCATAAGTTTTAGCTATAGTAGGTTTCAATTGCAGACAAAAATTTTTTGAGAAGTCCAGGGATTTGGATTTAATTTAGATTTAATTGAAAGTCATATTGCACTGTGATATATTGATCCATTGTGCCTCCTTGCATGAGCTGTAAGCTGCTGGGATTTTCCCGTCCTCACAGCTCCCCATCCAGTCTAAGAACTAAGATAAACTGTAATAACTGCGATGGTTTCAGATAAGGTATTTCTTCGTCGTTTATGACGTCTTTGCCCAGATGTTTGGCGCTGGTGTTCGTAATAGCGGTGCAGTTAGATGTCAGGTGTTCCGGATTTTCATCCTCTGCCCCGTAGAACCTGCCGTCGCTATTCAGTTTCAGACCTATCATTGCAATTTGTTCCCCAAGGTGACAATGGCCTGTAAAAAAATCTGTGAGGATACGTAGTCTATTTCTACTTAGTTCTCACAAGGTCTTGAAATGTCTAAACCAGGGAGATTCTCCCAGAGGAATGCTCTGAGCTTCCCCTCTCTATCTTTGAGTTCTTTTTTGTAGGTGCTCATCCCTATACCGCAAAACGGTTCCGGTCCCACAAACGAAGTTGTGACGACCTTTCTTGCTAATGGATTAGCTTCTTCGTTGCTGTTGATTCCAGTGTGTCGTGGTACCTAGCATAATGCAAGTCTGTCTTCTTTGCCTAGTTTCGAGCTGACGGTGTTAGAATTCAGCCACTATGGCTGTCTGACTATCGGAGAAAATTGTAATGCTTTGCTTCCGATACAGGTTCCTGTATCGGAACTGACGCTCAGTATTTGGTTTCGCGCCCAAATACCCATGCAGCTGTTCCTTTGTAGGTTTTAGAACCAGTCACGTACCATTTAATTGTGTTTGCCCTTAGGGGGTACGTGGAGGATTCTCCCTCCCATTCTCTCTTATTACTCAGCCTCGTAAGAGAACTCTTTTCAAAACTATATTTCCTAACCATTTCATCGTTCAATAGACTTAGTAGTGGGAAGAGTCTCGCTTAAAGTAGGCAAGGTCTTTGGTACGGAGTGGAACCCCCTTCAGTACCTGGTCTGGTCATTCTGTGTTGCGTTTGGAAGCGAGGCAACAAATCTGACACTGTTTATATCGTATTGACGTAACGTTAGGTAAACTGATGTGTGAATTCTTAACACTATAAATGCTCCGGTAGAGGCACTCGTGCCAAATCCAATTCCCAAAAATATTTATCAATAATTTTTCGTAATAATGCTTCTGTAAAATTTTGAAAGGCTCATAGGCAGGCTTCCTTTTTCCTTGTTTGTTTTGTTTGGTCTATTATATGGTTCTTTTACCAACACTAATGTCATATTACTCACCTGTATTCTTCAGTAATCTTTTACTAATTTCTCTCAAGAGTTTACCTTATTTGTTGTTTTGTCATTGTCGTATGGAGCGTAGATCATTATGAAACAGCATTTTGCCGTACAGCTCTCTAATTTCCACCGACCGTGCTTCTTAACCAATTTGTTTGAAATCTTTGAAGCAACATTAATTTCAGACTTATATCTATAATTAAATAACTTATAGAAATGGATGTAGTTTTCCCATAACTGTCAAGGGAGAGATATAATTGAAACTTCACTCTATGTCGATTCGTCAAGAGGGAGAAGTCTCCAGAGAACTTTCCAAACAATCAGACGAAATTGGCGACGTGATTGATTTATAAACTCGAAACTAGTTCCTGCAGTAATTTGATCAGGGTTTAACTTCGCAAATATTAGAAGTAGATTGCAACATACAACATGTGGTATTGTAGAAAATTTGTTTCTATTGTGAAAATAAATCTATGAATAAGATTGAAAACATGTTTTCCAATTCATTGCCAAATTACAGTTATTACTGCTACAAAAACGATATATGAAACTAAACACAAGCAACAGCAATGATATATTAACGTTTACCGATAGCTAATAACATAAAACCGAACCATTAGCAATCCTAAAATTTTATTGGCGGAAACTGAAGTTACGACGCATTTAGAGCAAAACAATTACACCGCAAACAGTTTTTTTAAATACCAATCCAAAACTCCGAACGTCAAACGGGACGTGATGTACGTATGTATATTATTGCAATTTCGAGCAGTACAAATTCTCACAGAAAATTTGAGGATAGAAACTGATATAGGCGCAACCATTATGTGGCTATTACGGCCTCGTAAAGGATGTTATTCAATATTGAATAACGTACCGGCAATTGCGGTTGGATTGGATGTTTGAGCGTAAAAATTTCCATTTGATAGAATTGTTTGATTTAGCACCTGATAAAATAATGTTTACTACGTATACTGTTTTCATTACAATAAACATTTAAAATACGTATTTTGAGTGTTTAGATTACAAATTTTATTCAGAATTTTGTTATAGTCAGAAAAGAGATACAACATTTAGTCTTTGTTAGATTCCTGTCCTTATCTACGCAGTTGTATTGACATTTAGTTAGCCCAGACATGTTCCACAGATAAATAAAATATTGCGATACCATATAAATCAAAAATAACATATTAGTAGTGTCAAGGGGTGTTCAAAAGGGGTAAATTTTCAATTGAAGATGAACATCGATCGGCCAGGCCAATTTCTGTGTGCGTCCCCCGAAAATGATGATCCAGTTCATTACATGATTTTGTCAGACCGTCGAATTGGACGAAAACGAATATCTGAGGCACTGAATATTTCATATGAACGCGTCATATAGTTTACGTCGATTTGGATATTTTTGAAAAATTGATCCCCAAATGTCTGAATGTTGACCAGAATCATGCAAGGGTGAAAGCATCATGATGCAGACTTCTTACGGCATATTGTTACTATGGATGAAACTTGAGTACATTTGTACGACCCAGAAACAAGGCAGCAATCTATAGAATAAAGACACTCTGGTTCTAGAAGGCCTACGAAGTTTCGTGTTCAAAAATCTGCTGGAAAAGTTTTTGCTTCAGTTTTTTGGAATTGCCTTCGAAATAGTAATCATGATTGATTTTTTGGGTAAGGATGAAACAGTAACTGGGAATTATTATTCGATGTTACTGACCGTCTACGAGAAAAAATTATGGAGAGAAGAAAGTTGGAGTAGAAAGTTGTGCAAAGGTGTTTTGTTTTGGAAGGGCATTGCCCCTGCACAATTTGTGTGTTGCCATGTAAATAGTACGTGATTTAGGATTCGAATTACTCGAATATCCCCCTTATTCACCAGATCTGGCTCCGTCCGATTATCATGCCCTCACCTGAAGAAAAGTTTGAAAGATCGTAAATTATGTTTCATTTTGACATATTTTTACAGTGCTTAATTATATCATAAAATAGCAATTTCTACAGTCTGAACAGTATAAGACAAAAATCGTGTCTATTGCTAAATAGTGCAAAATTGCACATAGAAATTAAAAATAGTGTGTTGCTATGGTAATCGCTAGTATAAATAAAAAAGTAAAGAAGAACTGTTAAACTTCATTGCAAATAGTGCAGAGATTGCTTGCAGGAAAGCTGCAGTTGAAAGTAAAATGCACGTTTCTGCCTTTCCCGGAGTAATATACATTACAGATAGATAACAGGAACAGCTTAATGCAATCGGACAATTCAAATGATATTACTAAGAATGTGCACTGTTACCATAACAGTAGAATGAAATAAGAAAATAATCATGTATGAGGCATGTCTGGAAAGTAAGTACTGTTTTATTTTATGACGGCATTATATTGCTTCATGACAATGCAGGTTTCACCAGTAGTGGTTTCATTGTATAAACTGATAGATTTACTGATTCAGTTTTAACATTAACCCTCATCCGGTGACGTCATATTTTAGAACGTAGTTGGTGACGTGATGACTTTTAGACTCCACATCTTATAAGACCTCCAAATTTGCTACGATGCAATAAAATATGGTACTAAACGACATCGTGAACTTTATTTTATTATTATACAACACTTTCGTCAAATATTTTATTTTTGGAAAATAAAATTATTGTAGACACCAAATAGACAAAAATAACATGTAATTAGGCCAATTTAATGGAAAACTTACAATTTCTTAGAGTGACTGATGTAAATCGCATATTTTAACAATACTGCAGGCGAAAAAGAAATTATTCCATAACACATAACTATAATAACACAAATTTTCTCCTGATAATCACTACCTATTGCTTTCTTGCATGATTAGAAAATCACTTTGGTCTCGTATTTCGCTCAACAACGGTTGATTTTCCTAAAATTCTTCTAATTGAGATATGGAGCTGCTTAGACAGTCTTTTGTTAACTAATTTTCTCCACGTGTGTCCTTTTACAAGTCCTTGTGCTAATAATTTTAAAAAGAAGTTTTGTCCATTTCTTTATTGTTTAGATAAGATATAATAATTAGTTGCATCTATGCGGTGCATTAATCAAACTAGCACTGTAGGTTTTCCTTTTTTGGGTACATGGGAAAACAAACATAGACAAACACATTATAAAACCGCAAACGGTACTACCTTATGGTCTTATTCTGCTGGAAAGAAACGTTGGGGGTATTTCCCGTTTGTTTTTCTGTAAAGTCCCAATACATATGACGCCTTTCTGTGATCACCAGTGGACGATAGTGGAAACTTTACAAAATTACTTGAATTGGATTGAGGAAATTTTTATCTTCTTCAAAGTTATTATTGTTATTATTTCTCCTCACTGTTTTTTTTTTCTGTATATTTGTACTAGTGTGTTTTGTGTAGCAAGTCAAGCGATTTCGCGAAAATGAATAAAATCGAATTTTGTGCAGTGATGAAACACTTCTGGATGGTTGGAAAAACGGCCACAAAAATCCGAAATTTTTTGGTAGAGGTTCATGGTGGATCTACTCCATAATTTTCGACTATGCGCTTCTGGGTGAGAGAGTTCAAACGTGGTCGCACAAGCACAAGTGACGAACCACGCAGTGCACGCCCAAAAACTGCTATCAACGCTGAAATGGTCGACAAGATTCTTGATATCGTGTTATCCGATCGCCGCGCCGATTAAAGCTGAAAAAGATAGCAGAGACAACAGGCATTTCAGAGGAACGCGTTGGCTATGCTTACACGGGACCTAAAACGAAATCGGGTGACCGTTTGGGGTTCATCGCAATTCAAGCGATTTCTTCATGCGTTTCGTAACCGTGGATGAGACTTGGACCTGCCACTACATACCGGAGATCAAGGAACAGTTGAAGCAGTGGACTTTTCCGGGCAAATCAGGTCCGAAGAAAGCAGAGAGCGTTGCATCGGGCGGAAAAGTCATGGCGAAATTTTTTGGGATTCCCAAAGTGTGGTCCTCACCGACTATCTGCAGAAGAGAAGGACAACCACGGGGCGATTTATTGACCCGATTCGATGCAGTATTGAGGAGAAACGACCTCGTTTGCAGCGGATTTGCCTGTTCCCAAGCCTGAAAAAATCGCTGACAGGAAAGAGATTTGCCTCAAATGGGGAGGTCTTGAAGGGATTGGAGCACCGTTTGAAAAAGTGTATTGATCTTCGAGGAGACTACATCGAAAAATAAAAGTAAAAAACCACACCAATACTGTGTTTTTTTTTGTCGATTCCGGAAACATTTCAGGTCGCCCTTGTAATATCATCAATTTGATTCCATATTTTGAAGGCTTGCTGTGCAAACACGTACGAAAGTTGAAACGTCCTCTAAACATGCCAGCATTTCATCCACGTAAGCGAATTCACCAGTTCCTCAAACAATCAAGATATTGATGCTGCAAAGTCGCCTCGTTATTACCATTACACCTCTGAATACTTTGTGTCCAGCTTGATTATATGGAAAAATTTTTACGATTAGATTTGAAAATAAACTAATAATATAAAGCTTTACAAAATTCTACTGTATTTAAATCATTCAGCTCAAGTTTGTTTTCTCAATTAAACTGCGTTCTCACAGTTTTCAATTTTTTATTTCTACGAAGAGGCATTTCATCGGGGAGTAAACACTTTCATAGTAGCAGTGGAGAAATGAACTGCTTGAACTGTTTTGTAAGTTCCATAAGGTCTGGTAAATGTGATATAATATTGTTTCTTGGAGTCCGTAAATTTCGTGCTAGTATGTAGTTGCTGTGTCTATTTCAATCGGTACGGTATCGGTAGTTCCAGCTTGTATTGGAATCATATTCATCACTTTCAACATCGATATCTTCCCTGTCGTCCTCACTGTATAAAGTTATGCAGTTTACGTTTGTTTTGTTTATAAATACAATAATGTAATTAACTTTAATTTTATCAGTTTACAAGAAGCACTTTAATAGAAACATCACCAAAATACTTACTATGTATTCGCAGGAATTTCTAATTACAAAATAATTACTAAAGATAGCTAACAGGTTTGCTGTCACAACAGTAAACAAAAATAGACGGGTTCATAGTCTAGTCGCAAGTCTTGTTTAACCGGTCAAAAGTGACATGGGGCGTGCGGTCGCCGCCTAAAGTTGAAATATATTTTGGGAGATGCGCTGGCAAGTGTCCGAGCGTAAGAGATGTTTATAATATGCGGTTATAAAACCGCACACTCATCGCATTTATTGTATTACGACACGTTTTATGCTTGCGTATAATCGATGTCTCTGTCATTATTTTCAGAATGGCCTCAACGCTCTCCACCTGGCATCGAAGGATGGACATGTGGACGTTGTCGCCGAACTGCTCAAGAGGGGTGCCGTCGTTGACGCGGCTACCAAAAAAGGTTGAGTAACGAAATTAAACAAATTATTATTTTTAATTCTTCATAGTAACTAACAACGAACACATATTACATCTACTAAATTTCTTGTCTGATTAATCTTCTTAGGTAACACAGCTCTTCACATAGCCTCATTAGCCGGCCAAGAGGAAGTGGTCAAACTACTAGTACAACATGGGGCTTCTGTCAACGTCCAAAGCCAGAACGGCTTCACACCACTTTACATGGCGGCCCAAGAGAATCACGATAACGTCGTCAAGTATCTACTCGCCAACGGTGCCAACCAAAGTTTGGCGACGGAGGTAAAATAAATGAGATGGCGCCACCTCGCTCTGTCAGAGGAGACGTTACATCCGCTTCCTTGAGAATTTAATCTATTTCTTGTTTGATCGTCTTACAGGACGGGTTCACACCGTTGGCAGTGGCGATGCAACAGGGCCACGACAAGGTCGTCACGGTCCTGCTCGAAAACGACACGAGAGGAAAGGTCAGATTGCCCGCCCTGCATATCGCTGCCAAGAAAGACGACGTCAAGGCTGCCAAACTTTTACTAGAGGTAAAGGAAGTAGATGAGTGATAAAAATATAGGTCTTTTTTTTCAATTGTTACTAATACATATGCAAAGAATAATGGTGTAAATAAATAATATTTATAAAAATCTAACTAAAGGTTAAATTCTTTTTAAAAGCGTAATTAGGCTACAACTGGCGAAACTTAAGATCTTGGTAGTTGAAGCCCTTTACTTTGCTTTATAGACAATTCGGATTGTCTTTCCAAAAATGATGAGCCAAGTTAATCTGGCTAATTCTTACGCAAAGTATCAGTCAACAACTGAACCAGTTTCTATCTGGATTAAATCCGTTTGACAATAGCTGAAAACAGTAAATAAGCCTTTACTGTTAGCTTCGGCCAATATGTAAAAACAATATTGTTGTGGTAACTTCTATATCAACAATTTTCAAATAAAAGTATACATACGTTGACGACTAAGAAAACGTTTCCTGAACATTCAGCAACATTTTCTTCGGTTCATAAGCTTTATTTTTATTGGCCCTGTTCAAACTTATTCAACAGCTTCCGGTAATTGCATTTGGGTCCTCAATAATCTTGGTTTGTGTGTTTTTTTGGCATGGTCTGAATCGGAAAAGCAAAATTGAATACAAAATATTATCAACATCACCTCCACCAATGACATACTCAACTTGTGGCTGCATTCGAAATGATGCTCGATAGAGCGAGCAGAGCACGAACAGAGTTTATGACGTCACGCACAAAGTACAAGTGGTAGCTCGATCGCGAAGGTGTCTGAACACATTTTGAGCACCACTTTCGAATTCGAAGTAGAAAGTGCACGCTCTGAGTAAACTCGATGTTTCAATAAAAACCTTTCATAAATTTTTCTTCTGCTGGACTTCTTTCTTCTTCTTTCTTTTATATACTGTGTTTTCCATTTTTTCCTGGTTCTTGTTCTCCTCTCTTGGTTTCTGCGATGTTAGTTCCTTTTCGTTTTTTAGTTCTTTTTTCTTCTTACCTTTTACGCTTTCTCGTTTTTATCTTTTTTCTCATGCCTCTAGTTGTTCTGCTTTTTCTGTTTCTGTGCTTTGTATTTCTTCGTCATATTCTGCTCCTATTCTCTTTATTCGGTTCCTTTGTTTTTCTGTATTCTGCATGTTCCCTTTAGGCCTTCTCTTTTGTCTCGATATTCAACACCTTGTCCTCTTTCTTCTTCTTCTCTTTCTTTAATTCTTGTTCCATTGGTTTATTTTTCTTCAGTTTCTGTATTTGTTCGATTGCGTCTTGCACAAGTTCTCTCAGCTTTTACTCCTGCTGTTTGTATTTGTATTTTTTCCTTTACCTCATCTTCTGTGCTTTCAACCTCTTCTATTCTTTCTTTTTTTATTATTTATTACATTATTTATTATATTTCCCCCTTGTTCTTCTTTCTTTTTCTAATACTTCTTCTTCCCTGTTCTTCTTCAATTTTTCTTTCTAATATTTTCTGCTGTGCCCTCTTATTCTTCGTCTTGTTTTGCTTCTTTGTCCTTCTGTTTGATTTCTATTTTGGGGTGTCCTCCTCGTTATGCGTCTTCTCTTTCTTCATTTTCTTTCACAAAAAAAAAAGATAGATAGTCGTTGAGCGGTTGGTCATAGGTAGGGCAGTACTTATGGTGACACAATTTACACAACAAGAGTTGTAGCAGATAGTCTTGACAAACAGCACAGCTTAGGAAGCCAACGAAGCTGTACTCTCCCACAAAAAAAAATCTAGTGCATTTTCTTCGTTTTCTTTGTCTATTTTCCTATTACATTTCATAACATTACGAATTATTCTTCTTTTTCTTTCCCTCTTTATTTCCTCTTGAGTTAACATCTCTTGATTCTCTTCTTTCTGCTATTTGTTACCGTTGGTTTTAACTTTCTTTTCTTTCTGCTTCGCATCATTTTTTTATTATTTATTTCCCTTAAACAATATCCAGGGCAAAACACGTATTTTAAAATAACCTAGTGTCTCACTGTTTTTTTTAACTGGATTCTCTTGTTTTTCTTCCCATTTTTGTTGTCTCGTTACTTTTCCTTTGGTTTTACAATTTTACTTTCTTCGTACTCCTAGTTTTTCGTGCTTGTTTCATTGGCATATCTGTATATGTATTTGACACAAGTAGTTTCTTTGTGTTGTATTGCAGACCACTCTAACGATGCAACGGATTTGTTCTAAGCTCTATTAGTTAGAACAAATAATGAAACTTAAAAATGAAGTGCTGGATATAATTTATTCGCCCCTATTTATAATCGTTGCAACTCTTTTATAGTAAGTAAGTCTGAGTCGATTTCTGTTACTTCAAAGGAAATTCTCTTTTCCAACGAGATTACAGCCATCAAGGGATATTTTTAACTATTCAAAGATACCTTTCAATTATACTTCAAACAATGCACCAGGATACTGGTTCCTATGACTCAAACAACCATTTTACTTCATCCTAGATTCTGTCGGTGTTTATTTCAACTAGATTTATCGCCTGCTGTGTATTCGCGTGTGGCCTCCTGTTTTCTTAAGAGCATTCACTTAGAACAGTAGGCAATTAAAGGCATGTTAACCTAATTACGCGAAGCACTTACATTACGCAGCATATTCGAACGCATCAGTGTTTATTTTCAGGTTATACAATAATAGAAGACCTAAATATTTCCTTCATGTACAATATTATGATTAGCGACCCCTCTTTCATGTTTTTGGATCTCTTGATTTACAGCGGAATTTCATCACGCGTTTACACCAGGAGTGATAATTTTAAAGGATGATTATTTAGTTTTTGAAATGTCGTGTGTATGAAACACATTGTTGTTTATTTGGGTTTGAGTGAGGTAAATGAACAAATTATTTTTATGTTGAGATTTTACTTTCAATTATTAACTGCTGACTGTTGAAAACAACAATCCGCGTTTATGATTAGTTTGGAAACGTGCCATATATATTTCTGGAAGTATTACTGATGAAAAATAAATTAATTCGTAGATAAGATCTTAATTAAAGCTAGAAGTGTAATCCTTAATTTTTGCAGAATGAACACAACCCGGATGTGACTTCCAAATCCGGTTTCACCCCGCTACACATCGCCTCACATTACGGTAACGAAGCGATAGCGAATTTATTGATCCACAAGGGTGCCGATGTGAATTACGCGGCGAAACATAACATCACCCCGTTGCACGTGGCCGCCAAATGGGGGAAGACGAACATGGTCGCTCTATTACTCGAACACGGAGCTAACATCGAATCCAAGACGAGAGATGGCCTGACGCCACTGCATTGCGCGGCAAGAAGTGGTCATGAGCAAGTAGTAGACATGTTACTGGAACGAGGAGCGCCTATAAGTTGTAAAACGAAGGTAGATACATATGTAGTTTTAATGGTATGCTAAGTGATTGTATAGATACATGATAAAGTTAGATAAAACGTGTATATCTTAGCACTCAGAAGGGTAGATCTTGTTAATTGAGTATTTAATGGGACATTTGAAGTTATTATCTTAACTAACTAAAATATTTGATACAACAAATTAGTAGTATGACTCCTTATCAAAAACCTCAAACTCAACCTCTTCGTTACTGCAGTCAAATAGCTGAAAAACACTTTTACCCAAAGACTTATATTCCAAACTCAAAATTATAAGTTTCATTAAGAACAGGTTTCTTCTTACTCTTTTAGAACAAGACCGCCAAAAATTATTCTACCATGAATATCCTCCAAAATATCATTACAAACTTGAACCCCTTCCCAATCTGTAGTTAACACCGAATTGTTCACGTTATGATCATGATAGGTCTTGAAGGAGCTGAAAACATAACTGTCAATTTTGTAATTGGTATGAAGATGAAAGCTCATACCCATCACGTAGATTTTTTTAGCTAAGTTGATTATTGCAATCGCAGGTATCATAGCTGGCACAATTATCCATTAATAACAAGGTGGAAAGCTTTAAGGACTATGGTGAAAATGATCGAGGAAGTACTTGAGTACTGTTTCCCAGCATTTCCATTTGCAATCAATCAAATTCTTTTTGTTAATCAGTGCAAAATTCTATGCCAATTTCATTAATTGGGTGCATATTAGTGACTGTTACTAAATAATCAACTAACCCGCCATCTTCTTCTTTAATAAAAGCATCTTTCGCGTAGATAGAAAAAGATTAAGATGAAGATAAAGGATTACGCGACTGCCTCAACTTATTTAAATGAAAAATGAATCTAGGCTTTAAAGCTTTGCCAATGGTAAATTGTTTGGATAAACTGAATGGCAGTTTGCATATCATTCTTATTATTTTCTCTTTTCGTCACTTCAGTCTTGCTCAATATGGACCATAGTGATCTATAATGAAAACTGCAATTTAAGATATTTTTTTGTATTAAAAATATATGAAATCGCAAAGGTACAAACAATACTGTCGCCTAAATTACGTAGCAGTGTAATTCACTATATTTTAGGTAGATATTGATACTCAATCATACTGGTACTAAACAAACAACGTACAAGGAAACCGTTAATTGCTTTACTAGAATGGGTGACGCCCTAAAATCAGTTTTTACTGCACAATTTGGATCGAACTGAAATGACTGACAAATGAGAAATGGATCTACTATTGATGTCGTTTTTTGACCGTTCTTTTGTTAAACAATAAAATTTCTACGTTATTCTAAATTCTTTTTAAATAATATAATTTCCAGAAGAAGTCACAGAATTGTGACGAAATATTGAAAATAAAGATTTTTATTATTATTTTTATTAAGAACCGAAAAACCTGTAGAAATTTTATTGTTTAAATGGATCTACAAGATTTTCTCGGGACGTTTAATAATTGGTCCTACTATTCATTCATTTCAAGAGTTTGGATAAGCTTGCAGACGAATGATTCAATAAATGAACTAGAGCTTTCGTAAAATTTCGTTGGAGGAATATTTTATAAACATCTATGCTCAAAAGTCTTTATTTTAATGGAGTGTGCTATTGAGATTTAAAATTTCGGAAGCTGTAACTAGGAAGTATATAATTTATTGTAATTATATGAATCTCAAGTCATTTTCTTTCCAGTAATTGCAATCGTAGGTACGATGGCCAACGTTTGCGTCATTTTTAAAATTTAGTTCTCGTAAGTTATCACAATGAAAACTGTTTAAAAAAAGTTTGCTAGTGTACTTCAGAAAAAATCTAGAACAAGTAGGCTCGCATTAAAACACAACAAACAACAAACTTATTTGGTAGAATCCACTGCGGCAGATGGAGGAACTAATACTGGCAAAATTAATATGATTGTCTTTTATGCTATTAAATTTTGGCAAAAATTCATTTGCTTCTTCAGTGTATGCGGTAAAAAAATGTTTCTCACGCCCTAAACCTCAATAAAATTACGCTGACACTCTGAATTAATAGATTTCTTATGGGCATAAAGTCAATCAGCAAGATCTTCTTTGTTTTCTAACTTGTAGAGTCGTATTGGATTAATACCCTTAACAGCGATTAAAACATTAATGCAGCTGGACGTCCTTCATCAACATCAAGCACCTTAACTAAAACATCAGCACCAATTTCAACTTCAGAAAATTTTATTACAGTTAAATAGTGAAATAAAATTTGTGCCTATTTTTCTTGTGCAGATTTGGCATATTCCTTTTCAGTATTAATCCTTTTCTTTCTTATAGAGAACTATATTTGTACCAAATCTTCTTCTCAATACATTTTTATCTTCAATATTAATTTTCAAGTATTTGTGAAATACTTTGTTTTATTGATTCTTGTATTATTCCTTTGAATATTTTTATTTGGCATGCTCGCTTTTACCATATTGTTATGGTTGTGCTGATCATTATTTTGAACAAACCAGGACTTATAACAACCTATCAAAAATACAATGACTACGTCTTTCCAAAAACTTACTCAAACTTATTATATACAGGGTGCCCGTTTTTCGAGCGCATGCATGGGGAACTCGGTTATTGTAAGAGATAGGAGATTGGTTAAATTAGGGCAAAGTTGCGCATTTGGGAAAGAAAAAGATATGCTGCCGAGAAACTTAAAAAATTTTCATGAGTTGCTGAGATTTTTTGAAAAAAGTGAAATTTTAAACTTTCGTTTTAACGTTGTATATCGAAAACCGATCAACGTAGACGTTTCTAACTCAGACATTATTAAGGCACTTTTTTACAAGGAATCCAAATGTGCCATCAATTTTTTCAAGACGTTCTAGATTCAAAAGTTACGGTAGTCAACGTTGTTTTTTCTTATGGGCACCATATTGGATTTTTACATTTTTGAGTAAAGCTCTTGATTCTGATTACGATGATGTATCACACGATATGGTCCAGTTTCACAATTTTATCAAAATAACCAGAAACCCGATTTTGAGAAGAAATCCGTGGAAACAATTTCCATACTTGTGTTTAACAAATGCATTTGAGACAGTTCGATTAAATTTAAAATTTTAACGTTCACAAAATTTATCCAGAAAATGATGATTTTAATAAACAAATGTCAAAACGAATGTCCCAATTATTTTAAATTACTTTTCGAGGAAATAGTTCAGACAAATAATCACTTACTCTCCTAGAGTTATGCGGCGGAGCACCGTCCTGTTGAAACCAAAGGTTATTCAATCGGTTGAGGCAAATGTTGTTGTCGATATAATCCGTAAGATATGTCCTTAAAAAGTGTGAATAGCCATCTGTACCTATTCAAAGTCTCTTCATAAATGTATGGGCCAATGATTGTGTCGCCTAACAGACCGACCCATACATTTATCCCGAACCGTACTTGTGGTCGACGCCCTTCATGTACATGAGGAGTTTCAATGGACCAGACATGTTCATTGTGTCGATTAAACATGCCTGAGTTTGAAAACTTACACTCATCCGTAAATATTACGTTAGCAAGGAAATTAGGATTTTGTTCCAACTGGTCCATAAAACTCCTACAAAACGCTACCCGTCTATGGCTATCTCCAGGATGCAGAACTTGGGTGACGTGTTTTTTAAATGGATGATATTTATGTTTCTTTAGTAGTCTCCATACCTTCTGACGCGTTATGTTTTGATCTGCTGCAATGGCTCGTGTGGAGGTAGAAGGATTTTCTTGTACCTAAAGAAAAATTTATTTCATTGATATTATTTATTTTGTGCGAGATTCTTCGGAATTCTCTTACTCTTTGTAAAATATCCACTTCATTTTCATACGGCGGTCTAGCATCATATTTTCTAGGCTTACAAAACGAACCAAAATCGCCTAAATTTCGGTGAAGTAGCAGAAAATAGGTCTGAGCTGGTTGTTGCCTTTCTGGATACCGCTGAAGATATGTTTCTGAAGTAACTTACGTACATTTCGATATGTGAAGCGTAATAAATCTCTAGCATATCTCGTTTCTCTTCACTTGAAAACGGCATTTTGTCGAAAAAGTTGGGCAAATTTAATAAATGTAAGTGACAACAAGCAAAACTTAATCGAAGTGTCACAAATGCATTTGTTAAATACAAGTATGGATATTATTTCCAAGGCATGCTTCTTAAAATCGGTTTTTTTATTATTTTGATAAAATTGTTAAACTGGACCATATCGTGTGATACATCATCGTAATCAGAATCAAGAGCTTTACTCAAAAATGTAAAAATCCAATATGGTGTCCATAAGAAAAAACAAAGTTGACTACCGTAACTTTTGAATCTAGAACGTCTTGAAAAAATTGATGGCACATTTGGATTCCTTGTAAAAAAGTGCTTTATTAATGTCTGAGTTAGAAACGTCTACGTTGATCGGTTTTCGATATACAACGTTAAAACGTTAAAATTTCACTTTTTTCAAAAAATCTCAGCAACCCATGAAAATTTTTTAAGTTTCTCGGCAGCATATCTTTTCTCCCTCAAATGCGCAACTTTGCCCTAATTTAACCGATCTCCTATCTCTTATAATAACCGAGTTCCCCATGCATGCGCTCGAAAAACGGGCACCCGGTATACATTTTTTATTTAGTTTCAGTAACCGTGATAGGCGCACAAATATTCACACTCAAATATGAAGTGTGTCAAAGATGAATACAATGCTTGTATTGCATCCATATTGTATTGAGAAGTTACCGTCTCCATTGTATTGTGGTTGGATCAATTAATTTCCAAAATGCATTTTGACTTTTTTTTATTTGCCACAACAAGTACTGTCCAAATATTATGAAAGTGTCGACAAACAATTTGCTTTATAGTCCTTTTTAGTTAGTAACGAAGCCACTTCTAGATGCTATAATACGAATTTATAGTGGTATGGATAATCTTCGGAAACTACAACGCGTTCTGGTTGGGTGTTTTCCTCAATGATCGGTTTCTTTGTTTGTACCTAACATATACACTGTTGTCTAGTAGAATTATTGCATTAAATGGTGATTTCCGCTCTACTTACTGAATACAATTGTATGTTTGATAGTGCTAATAACAAGAAATAAGTCAACAATTTAAAACTCTTAATGTTCAAATCCTTGGAATGCATTGCATATTAAATTGATTGTTCGGTTTCTGCATATTAATAAATGAATTAATAACTAAAAATGTATAGGCTTAAACAGTCTAAATCATATACACAACATATCAATTTGTACTAGTTTTTCAAAGTTCTCACTTTCAAATCAAGTTGTCACTAATCCTAACTTTTAAGGGTAAAAGGTAGGGCTATCCCAGTTTGTTTATGTCTTTGTTGTTTCTTACAGTTAGTAATATTCTACCAAATGCAAACAGATCTAAGCAGGTCTTTTTATACAATGAATCATCCTATTTTACTTAACGAAGAATTTGGTCAATTGATGAAATCTTATTTAAGTAATAGATGATTTTCATCCATTCTTACGTGTCCAGGAAGGCATTTAATTTTACATTTAATATATAAGCCACCATTTTATAAATAATGCGCTTTTATATAAAAAAAAACATGTATTTCAAAAATTTCAATCTGAATTATTTAAAATGTTACAGAACGGTTTGGCACCCCTCCACATGGCCGCCCAAGGAGACCACGTTGACGCCGCCCGAATACTTCTGTATCATCGAGCACCCGTCGACGAAGTAACCGTCGATTACCTAACAGCTCTACACGTTGCCGCTCATTGCGGTCACGTTAGAGTAGCGAAATTACTACTAGACCGGCAGGCAGACGCGAACGCGAGAGCGCTGAACGGTTTCACGCCTCTTCACATCGCCTGCAAGAAGAACAGGATTAAAGTAGTGGAATTACTCTTAAAACACGGCGCCAGTATAGGCGCTACGACAGAAAGCGGACTGACACCACTGCATGTAGCCAGTTTTATGGGATGCATGAATATTGTGATTTATTTGTTACAACACGACGCTAATCCGGACGTACCGACCGTCAGGGGAGAAACGCCACTTCATCTGGCGGCGAGAGCCAACCAGGTGAGTAGATACAATGCGGTCAATGTAATACGTACCAGGCTTAATTGGCTGTCGAAATTCTCAATATGCTTGAATTTTCCTAGGGCGAAGGTACTCCTATACGGCAATTATTTCTTTGGTTTTCCAGATGTGGCTGCTTACTTTTGCTCTGCCACCTAAAAGCTTGCTTTTGGGCTTTGATAACGCGAATCGTACGAATTCAAAAAGTTGCCAAACCGATTTCCCTTTCGGATCGAAAGTTTATCCTTTAAAGTTATTCAGGTAGCCTTTACTTCTTGTAGTTAGACGATCACCAGTTCTATTTCTGTAGTACTCAAATTTCTCACATATGGGATATAGGTTTAATAAAAACTGACACTACTGGCAAAAATATGGACTCATATATGCATTTGTTATTACAACTGTAATTAAAAAAAGAATAGAATAAGTTATAGCCATTTGTACACACTTTCACATTGTGTACGCATCTTTTTCGAGCGAGCAACATATTATGTAAAGATCAAAAGTATTCGTTGATAAATTATTCAGTCTGGTTCAAAATTTGCGAAATTTAGTGGAATTGGAATTTAGATACACATTCGGCATTATTATACAGTCCTTATAATCTTATTAATTTTTAATAGAGTCATGTTGTCATAGTTAGGCCTACATTGTACGTATTCCGATATTGGAACAAGAAAAGAGAATAATATGCATTTGTAACAAAGCATGTGTACAAGGATTATGGTTGAAAACTAAGTGAGATCCTGGCTTAAAATTAGTGTTACTTTACTGCTATTTAGTTATAATAAAATAAAGAATAAGTTTGAAGACATAACACTTGCACATTATTCTCCTGAAGTTTAAACACCATATTGTAGTGATATGGTTATAAAATCCATATATCTATGAAAACGTCGCACATAGGGGTATTTGACTAATCTAGCCGAACAAAATTATTTATCGTTCTTAATCGTTTGGTAATTAATCGGTAGCTCATTAAAAGTATGCAAACGTACCTTTACTTCTAATTTTCAGCAATGCAGCAAAGGGCAAAAGCAAAAGGCGAAAGAAAAACATAGTTCTTATAGGTAACATTTATTTAATAATTACAGCTGTGAAATATAAATCTACTAACTAAATAAAAAATAAAAAACTATGATAATTATATTATAAAACTAAAAAAATTAATATTTAATGCAAAAGCAGTTGTTAATTTTCTTCACTTATTAACATTTCTAGTGTTTCCTTCGTAAATGAATTTCGTTTTTTCTTCATAATTATTCGCTTTAATGAAAGCAGGGGATCTGATGTTAACAAGAGCCTATTTAAAACATCTCTATTACAGTCTACTCTGTTAAATTTTCGTGCGAAATTTTGCCTATATAAACGGAAATGTTTATTTCTGGCTTCTGCCGCTTCTTCAGACATTTGTCCTATTGGTAAAAGGGCATTCTCTATTATATTATAGAACCATGTATTAAAATTTTATGCATGGTAGGCGTCATATTATGCCTACCATACAGCGCAACATAAAGTTCAGCAGTATCTCTGGTAAATGTCCGAAATTTTTGTACATCTATTTTGTACCCACTTGAAATGCATTCAAGAATCACTTTGATTTTTTTTATAAAAGTAACATCTAGTCCTGTTATTTCAGCTGCCAACTCAGGATCTTCAAAAAATCTTCGGCTCGGATTCCCGTCATTAGTGTTTCCGAATCCAGCTTTAGGAAAATCTACACGGAGACCTAGCTTGCTCTTAAATTCGTCTTGAATTCTCTCTTTGTTACTTTGTATTAAGAGTTTGTCTGCTTCAGATTTGTAAGCAATATGCAGCAAGCTTTCAAATACCCGAATCCTAGCGTGTAAACTAGACAAATCGAATGTCAATGACTCTGCATTAATCTCACTTGTTTTATTCAAATCGTTGAAATCTTTAGACGTAGCTCCACATATATAACATCTTATTGTAGATTTTGTGCCTGTTGCAGCATTGCACACTTTTGCGTCTATCATTGTTAGCACCATTTTGGTTTTTACAATATATGTTCTTCCACCAATTGTTACTGATATATGTCCTAATTTTCTTGCCGCACTTTCTACGTAACTAATTTCTTCGTTTGTTATGTCAACAGACTCCTTTACAAATCGTATACGGATAGGCCTACAGTAACGAGGTGACGATGGAGTTGCGTTCTGCCACAATATTTTATTTTCCGCTCCATACACTATACGCAGAGGTACAAACGAACTTTGAAAAATGTGTGAGTCGCATTCGCTATCATTTTCAAACTTCTGCTTGAACTGAGTCTGTTGTGAGCCATCACATCCCCATTTACAAATCATTTGGAGAGCACATTCATCATCGTTAAGGGTTTCCAAAACTTCTTCTAAATGTAAAAGTAATCTTTCGGTTGTATGCTTCATGACACCTTGCAAATTCACTTCGGCACAGGTTTCCGATATCTTGAAAGATTCGTTGGGAGGATAACATTGTTTTTTATATTTCTGCAAAATTGAGTAGCAGGGAAGATTTCCTGTTGTTTGCCTGATTCTTTCATATTGCGTTCTTGACAAATTTGCATCTACAAACATTGCTAGTGCTTCCTCCGCACCAACCAGCTTTGATTGTGCCTTATCACACTCAATTGACTTCATGTACTCCTTAGCACGATCCTTATTTTCTGAAATCTCTTTCAGTATATTTGGCGCACATCTGTTTCCTTGTGCTCTCAATTCCATTTGAGCAGCATAGACTATTTTATTAGAGCTATCAGACAAACATATATTCTCAGTCTTGCGTCTTTTGCTTCTCTCACTAACATCTTCAAAAGATTTCGTTGGTCTGCCCGGTCTTGTCGCTAATATAGGTAATTGAAACATTTCACTCAACCACTTTTCATTATTTTTCACAAACAAATCACCTCTGTATTTTGCTGCCGCCCAGCGATGTTTCATTTCGGATCTCAATTTTGAAAAATTACGCTTTAGTTTCCTTACTTGCTCTTCGGTATAAGGTTTATGTGAAATCAAGTAAACTTCGATGTATTTTAATTGACCGTTAAAATCGAGATCATTTTGTAATCTCATTAGGTCAAATATTTTCCTACGAGTCATCATACTACTTCCAGAAGGTCCTGAAATAATAAAAACACAATTTATCGAAAGTTATAATATTTCCACATTTTCATGTCAGAAATTTAAAATCGCTCTACATTGCGGACTAGGAATTGGTTGGAAACAATTTACACATTTTTAAAAAGTAGAAGTATTATATTTTAAGAATATATAAGAATCATAGCCGGGCAATGCCTGGCACTAAAACAAAAAGACTCCCAAACTATTGTTTTCGCGAAAAATTACGGAATTGAAATGCCTTCTTAAAAGTGCAAAATTGAAAGAAATGGTGTGGCAACTTATAATAATACGACTATAAAAAGAAAGTCACTTACCAGCAGTTTCAGAATCCATAACTAAAATTTATACTTTCACGAGAGAACACAAAATAATAATTAATGAAATATAGAGTTTTAAAGCACAAATATCAAGAACACACAACCACTGCGGACAATACCTGACTTTCGACTGACCCTCTCCCCTGTAAGTTGGGAAGGGTGAAGTGAAAACATTGCGGCTGGGTCGCCTCACTACCCTGTTATTCTAGAAACCTTTTCGTTTTTGCCAGAGTGCAATTCTGAAAATTCGACTTTTGGCCAGCTAAATTTAACAAATACCCCTATGTGCGTCGGCAATGAAGATAGATCAAGTATTAGAAGCGGACAACGTGTATCTGTATCTGCTCTACTGACCTGTGCGGTGTGCTACTTCCGACCTTGTCCACTACAGGACAGGGGTTGAAATTGGTCCATTGTCGGAGATATTATACGGTTAAGGTTCAGATGTGATCTGCGACAAAATTAAATCTTACATTCCGAGTTGCGCTGACGAGAGCTGGAAGGTCGAAACCACGTAATCCGCTTTTAATGCTTGATCCATTTTCATTGCACTCGTTCCCAGAGTGGTTTCTAACAATATACTATGAGCACCTATTATAGGCATTTTTTGGTTTTCCAAGTATCAAGTTAAATAGTACCTACTGAGTTTTTAATGATAAAAAAATTGAACTCCACTGTATAATAGCAAAATAATAAAACCAGAGCAAGTAATAACTTCTTGTTGAAATAAGCAGCTTAGTATTGATCTACCTCAGGAACGATTCAGGTATGGATACAAAACACGTGTAAAATTAACAATCATGAATAATGTAAAGGTTTTAATGTAAATAAAGTCAATACAGTTTACGGAATAACATAAATTTATATTTTGCTGGATTTAAAATTCTTCAACGAAGATTAATTCTACACAGCACTTTGTTGGTGATCCTCTCTTCCTTTCAATAATAATATGTTATTAGATACAGGGTTATTCACTGGTTCATCAAAACTTTTTCATGTTCCTGAAATCTATGCCTCCAACTTTGTATCTCTATCTACAGGACCGTCCAAAATTAACGCTCATTAGTTAGAGACTTAGAACCAGTTCTGTGAATAACCCTGTATACAGGCTAACAACTTGAACTACGAAAGCCTATTGATAGGAGAGGGTGGTGGGGGTTAAAATTAAATGTACCCATTTTACTATTGTCAACTTATTATATGACCGGAATGTGAGAGGTTATGTCAAATACTTTACCGAACCATCAACCTATACTAATGGAATACACAATTAATGAAAAAGTGCAAATTATAAAGTGGTTTTATAATTTGCCATAGTATTTGACATAACCACTTTGTCTTTTTCTCAAACAGTGTCTTTCTTAAACCAATACTTTGTTTTTCTTTCATTGAATTTGTCACATCAGTAGGGGTATTTTTTACTGCCTCTTCTTTGTTTTTAGCATCTTAGTTTCTCATTTTTTTTTGCTACACTTAGGTCTATTTTTTCCTTCACTCAATTTATTTTTTCGCAATAAACTCTACCAATGTAAGGGCTTCATTTGCGGGGCTTTCCCTTCTGATGAAGTGAAACAGGGGATATTTGTTGACGAACTATTAAAGAAGCGGTGTACTCATTTCTATCTGCAGCTGCTGCTTGATTTTAATTACTACCCTCCATATCTGCCTATCAATAATCCAAAAGAATTATGTGGTTGCTATGACATGTTTAGTTATGAAAAACACAAGCTTAAAAAATTACGATCTAGAATGGTCTTCAGATTGAAGGATCCTGTTGACATCACAATGTGAGACTGGGGTGGCATGTTGTTTCATCATTTTTGAGAATAGATTTCTAACTAATTACTTGTAGTAGGAATGTCCAGCTTCCCTTGTAAGCCTCTGAACTTCTATCCAACAATTTATTGAACTAATCATGATTAACATCTTTCAATTGGTTCTTTATTTTAGTTACAATGGAGTGCAATGCAGTATCCTGCAGTTCAATATCTAAATCTAATACATTTTTTGGGCCAAGCTCTAGTTTTTGGTTACTGTTCTTTAACATCTCTTTCCTTAAGCTTTTTCAGGAGCGTTAGAAATTTTATTTGTTTTATGTATTATTATCATTCCAGCTTCTTTAAACATTTTCCAGTTTATTTTCAATCCACAACCCCCAACTGCTTTTTCTTTTATACGATCTTCATTCATTCATTGTCAAGTTTAACAGCATCTATCCCCAAAACAATACTCGTCGTCTTACCCCAAATTTTTGCTCAAGAAACGATTGGGCTTAGCTGTTGCCTATTACATGCTGACCTAAACGCCAGACAATGTAATTTTAAAAACTATTTCATTTATTTCTCTACTGTTAAAAGACCTGTTTTTAAACCGGCATTAAAAGGTCTTGAATAAAACTTGCTCAAGTCAATTCAGCAGAAACTCAAACAGAACAACTGATAACTCTAAGGTTACATCAGATGGTCGTACGTACAGTTGTTATTTGCCTAAATGTTAGTGTTAAATCTTACAAAATTACTATATATTACTACTACTTATAATACAATAATAAGTGCATCAATATACACAGGTGCATAAGTGCCAAAGTGTCAATTTTTATTGAATACCTCTCGTACAATTAATACTTAGAATTACTTTACGCTTGAAATTATTAGCAAAGCAAGTTTTTTTGGTAATCTTACGAAGTATCCATAAAAATACAGATAAATTTCCTCGATCAAATCAATAAAAATTACAAAATTCTCTAAATACAACCTCAATTGTATGCATCTCAATCAAACTTAATAGAATCTGCACGGCACAATTACATTAATTAATTTCACAAATCAATATATAGACATTTTTACTAACGAATCGTTTCAATCTTGTTTCAGACCGACATCATTAGGATTCTGCTGAGGAACGGTGCTCAAGTGGATGCTAGAGCCCGCGAACAGCAAACACCATTGCACATAGCTTCGCGCCTAGGCAACGTTGATATTGTTATGCTTTTGCTACAGCACGGAGCCAAAGTTGACACCACTACCAAGGATATGTACACAGCCCTCCATATCGCCGCTAAAGAAGGACAGGACGAGGTAAAACATTTACTAGTTCAGAAAATAATGGATCACATCAACACCACTTACATTATCGAAATGGTTTGGTTAAGATATAGGGAGTTCTTCATCTAAATTGGCTCTAATTAATCTGTTAATGCACCGTTATTAAGAGGATGTTTTCGGAATGTTAAAAATATTTAAGATGCAGTTTCCTGCTATATTCAGAATTTTGAAAAAGGATATGTTGTGTGTGTTCATGAGTTCAGATATAGCTTCCTTGAATATTGCAAGAGATCGAGAGGCTAACAGAGATTGTGAGATATAACTCCAAAATATTATAGGACTAATCCGAAGTTTTAGAGTAGTTTACGAAGTTTTTAAAATTCTATCAATAAATGTGTTTTATGATTATGAAATTCTATAATTGTTCTCATCGAAAATGAAGATTAATAAATTGGCTTCCGTTAAATTGTCATCAAATCTAATTTGAAAATGAGTATCTTCAAATAATACTAATTTCTAGTTAAGGAATTGTTATGTTTTGAGAGATTAGCTATTTTTATATGTCAGTCCATCGAAAAATTCTGCAGACCAGTTTAAATGTTAATTAATTCTGTCGAGGTACTAATTAATATAATTCTAATATGATAGCAATAACATTACTTAGATTTAAAAATAATCCATTTTACCCTTTACTACATTCTTTAGATATTCGGTATTACAGTCGGTATTACAGTATAAACTTCATCTTAAACGTCATGCATGTGTTCATAAAGCAATAGATAGAACGTTTTAAGATATTTTTTTCATAATTTATTTAAAGCAAATGACCAAATGAATTATTGTAAATTTTCATTCGCAATTTAAAAGTTACGTATATGATATTTCCCTTTTTTTAAACTATGTAGGACTTTATAGCAAACCTATAATTTACTTAGATGATAGTGTTGACATCCAATCGCCAGATTGGACTCTAACATTTCATAGGTAATGCGGTTGTTCTCTTCCACCATCTTCTTCACCGCAGCAATGTTTTCGGGATTAACAGCAGTTAAAGGAGGGCCAGCTCCTTTTCTGCGTGCGACCGGCTTGCAACCTCGTTCAAAGTCTTAGCCAATGATGGTACGAGATCTCCAAATGCCAATTTAAAACTTTCCTCACACTCTTATGCGCTCAAGTCGTTCTTGAAATCATAGTAAATCATTATCTGAGAGTTCTCTCGTGATAATTCCATTTTTTCGATAACAGAAGCTTATTCTATGGACTATTTCTCAGACACTATTCAACCGAATTGCACAAACTAAACTGCAATTGACAGATAAACTAATGCACTATTTAATAAACAATTTGTTTTGCACAAGTAACTAGATTTTTCAGTTCTCAATAATTGTAGCTTATCCCTCGTATCTATAGCAATACAATAGAAATACGGTCCATAAATTTTACACGAGATTGTGCCACATCAAACAGTCATATCAGCTGGATGTAATATCCATTGCATCTGCATTTTCGCTTGTTCACATATTTGCTAAAATTAATGATTTACCCTTCATCAGACATCATTGTCCAAAATACGTTTGTTATTGTCGGAGACATCGGGTTACTAGGATGAATCTAAGACCAACTAGATTTTATACCCCGATTTTAACAACGGTGTTTACTTTCGTTTTGGGTTATCTTGCTAACGAGGTTTGACATCTTCATCGTCCCAATATCACTTTATTGGGCCAGCATTGCGAGCTCTATAAAACTGCCGTTTCCAAAAATAATGTGACCGTCTTCATTTGCTGTGCAATGGTGTATTGCTTCACATTCTAATCTCATAATTTTAATGCTTGAAAGCAAAATAAAATACGTATTCTTATAAATTGAAAAAAAAAATTCAATCGGAAAGGATCCGTTAGCCCAACCTGTATTTTTTACAACTGTTGAGTGTCATGTAGCCAAAGGCTTTCTTTTAAGCGATCCAAAGCTGAACTGTTCATTGAGAACCAATAGCAATGCATGAACAATGTGCCTTACTGTTTCCAAACGCAAAAGGCAAGTCTTAGTTATTATTGAGGGTCGAAAAAAAGACGTCAATTTTATTACTGATATTAATAGGGAAAGCAAAAACTGCAATCGTAGTTTTGACAAACCATAGAGAAATATCGCTAGTTGGTTCTTGTTTTTTTGAGGAAACCCAAAATTGTTGTTTTCGAAAGTTTTAATTTTATTTTTATGGCCATTTTTTTCTATTTGTGAAAATATAGAAAATTGACTTCCACACACTTTTTTGGTAAGAATGTAATGGCGTCCTTATTTTATTTAAAAATTCGACTTATGACATAAACACGTAGTACCGTTGCAGCCAATATAATCTGGGCAGTGATTTAACATTTTATGACTTTTTCATGAAATTTGGTAAATCAGGCTTTGCTACAATCTACGTTACTCTGGATACGCACACAATGCAGGGCATGAGCCATCATGTGATGGTTATCTCAATAATCAATAATCATTACCTTACAAAGTCTTTTTTAACTGAAATTAGTTAGTGAAATTGTTCTTGAATTAAATAAAAAAATTTGATGTTTATTTTAGAAACGAAAAACATAAAGAAATTGTATAAAAAATTAATATTTTGTAGCAGTTCCATTTTTTTCAATAACATTATTAACCGTCTGGCCATTGATGCTGCTAATTCTGCAGTATAATTTGGGGTTAATTTGATCCATGCTTCTTAAACACTTTCCCATAACTGTTCTACATTTTGTGGGCGAAAATTATTACCTCTATTAATTTTTTTTTACTGTCAAACCCCACATATTTTCAATGGGGTTCAAGTCCGGGCTACGTGAAAGCCAAGGTAGAACTTGTATGTTCTGTTGCTGCATCCAGTTTGAGGTCACTCTGATTGTATGAATGGGGCTATTATCATGTTGATATATAAAATTATTTCGGGAAAAGACTGCATTTACTGAGGGCAGCATGATATTTTCCAATATTCCAACGTAGACCTCTGCATTGCATCTACCTCTTATATGTGTTATAACTCCAGGTCTTTGGGTGATCATCCAGGCCCAGACATTGACAGAAAAACGACCGCTTGTGTGTGATTTATGGGTATAACGTTCATCAAAGCGAGAGTTCGGAACTCTAACATCCCCGTCAAAACACGATTTAAATACCTTCTCATCTGTGAAAACAACATTCTGCCAGATATTTAACAATTTTAAGGAGTATTCCAAAGCAAAACCTACTCTATGTTTCTTATTTTACGGAGTTAGAAAAGGTTTTTTCGCTGCAGAACGACTACGTAGATCAGATCCATTTTTGATACGACGCCTTGCCGTTCGAGCAGACCGTGGAAAGTTTGTTTCAGCCTCTGCGTCTACCGCACAATGGAAGAAATTTTCGCGAATAAAATCAACCAAATTACCATCATCAACCTCCGTTGTAGCTCTGGGCCTACCACTACCCAATCTTCTATCAAACGTTTGTCTCTCATCCGATATTCTCTGAATGTTATGCACAGTACACTTTGGTATTTGGAATCTTAATGCGACTCGACGTTCCGACCACCCCTCTCCAAGTAACGTCACAACTCTCAATTTGTCGGCCAAAGATAAATGTGGCATTTTTATAATTGACGGTTTTCATCAATCAATATGACAGTATAGTTTTCCAGGCGACTTTTTTTATGTAACAATTAAAATCCATTTACAGTAGGAAAAACCGCTGCCCAGATAATATGGGCCGCAACCGTACATATGTGGCCATTAGTGGGTCATTCCTCGTTTTTATACTCGTTTAATTCAAAATTCATGTTATTTATGTTTCCATTCCTGGTACAAAATACAATTATTATTTGTATTGGCGCCAAATCAAATGAACGCGCGGTGACTGATTATTGATCCCTTCAGTTGGCTCAATATTATTATTCAAGATGGGGGTCGATGGCCGCAGTGGTTAGGCGGCTGACTATTGTCGTGAGAGGACGATAGGTGCCGGGGTTCAATTCTCTGGAGGGACGGTGACATTTTTTCAGAGAGTTTAATCCCGGATCGACTTGCCATTCGCTGTTGGGAGCAAAGTGATTAACAGCGCGGCATCATAAAAGGCGATATGATGCTGTCACAAAGCCATTTAAACACAACTTACACACACTAAACTACACCGCAAGAGTTGCAGTGATAGCCAGACAAGTACTACAGCTTACGGAGTCACTGCAACTAAGCACCCACCACACATTTAAAAAAAAAAAAAAAAAGAATTTGAAGATGATTCCTCCATGATGCGGTGGTAGACCATCTTGGTAAAACATTGTTCTATTAGTGCTAATTCATCTAAAAAATGGTCTATACAATGTTAGCCAGAAATTTCCTGATAGCGTTGGTCATGTAGTTTTTCTTCATAGATTCGGTAGACCAGATAGCAAAGTAAGTTGGAGGCAAAATTGTACGCACTCATATATGCAAGCGGCTACTTTTAATTAATCCAAAGTTGTTATTTAACTATATCTGCAGCGAGTTTCACACAATAACTTCCTATTCCTGTAAAGTAATATCTCTGTAGGCTTAATAGATAATGTGACAATACTTTTTGCTTAGTTCTTCCTACTACCAGTTACATAAGTTGGTCCTTATTGATCTGATTGAAGGATATAACTACGATTTACAGGATATGCTCTGAAAAGCAATAAGGCATCCATTCTTCTTTCATTTCTGGTCGGTACACAGTAGGCCAATAATCTACTACATATTCATAGCTGTAATTTGGCCCACTATGCGGTAATAAAGAAAATGTGTGAAACTTTAGCCGCAAGTTCTCGGATGTCGGTTTGAATACCTATTTGGGAATCCCAATTATGTTAATCAGACTTAATAAAAAAATTAAGCAAATGAATTTTTAATGATGCCTGATGTTCAGTTTCTTTGTAATTCAAACTATGCTTTCATAACAATTACAATATCCAAACGGGTAATCTCACCGTACCAAATAACGTGTTCCTGCTACAGTAGATAATTAGTCAGCAAGGCAATTTTCAAATATTAAAGTGGATGTGGATTACCAGAGTAATCATTAGCTTTGTTTGGTTTGATTTATATATCTAATCCTCTACGTATACCTTGTTTCTTGTTTGAGTGGATAGTGGTTTCGTTCGTTTGGATTTCAATAAATAATAAAGTATTAACGGCTTAATACAGCATCGAATGTGTCTACTTTACTACTAAGTCTTCTTTAAAAAGTGCCATAACTTCTTTACAAAATCATCATTATATCATACCTAGATCTTCTTGGATGGTGGTTGAATGTCTTCCAAGAATATCTTAGATAAGTCGAAAATGTGAATTATGTAACAATTCACACATACTATTACATAAACACTACATCATACCCCATTTTAGTTAGTAATCCAGTGTATTATATCTCTACTTTCTCATAGTAATAGATTAAAACCATTTTATTTAATTACAGTTTTATTTTTTCTTTGTTTCTTAGACTTTATAGTTTGTTCCTTTTATATTTCTTGTATCTGTTCAATCATTAATAGATGCAAATGTAGTATCACTGCTCAGTTAGATTAACGATAAAAAGGATCTTGTACAATATCTATGATAATGATATACCATATAGTATTTTATAGATATTCCTTCAGTAATCAAAAATGTTGTTTGTATATACTATATTTTCCTCAAATCTGAATGTAATGCTGTTTTGTTGAAAATAAAGAAATTTAATTCAAAAATCGAAATTTTATTTTATCGTATAAGGAAAATCTGCAAAATTCTTTATTTTCAATCATTACAGCAAAGAAAACTTCTTATAGGCGTATAAATTTTTTGCATATTTTCCTAAGATGACCAATTACCAAGAACAAAAAAATATCTTTTGAAAGAAAACCAATCAGATAAATTGGCAATTATCTCTTTTAAATTTACGGAAAAAAAGTAAGTGAAGTTTAGTAGTTTATATTAGACGTGTCTTGTTTCCCTTTTCTAACACCTGTACATAGCATAATCTAACAAAACTTCAATAAGATACAAAATCATTTAGAATAACGGTGAAACTAGATAAGACTTGACATCTAGATTATTAAAAATTTTTCAGGTCGCAGCTGTCCTAATCGAAAATGGCGCCTCGTTAAACTCTACGACCAAAAAGGATTTACACCGCTCCATCTAGCGGCCAAATACGGTAACATCAAAGTGGCGAATCTATTATTACAGAAGGAAGCTCCCGTTGATGCCCAGGGTAAGAATGGGGTAACACCACTGCACGTTGCCTCCCATTACGATCACCAGAATGTCGCCTTGCTACTTTTGGATAAGGGTGCTTCGCCTCATGCCACAGCCAAGAATGGCCATACACCTTTACACATTGCTGCGCGTAAGAACCAAATGGACATAGCCAATACGCTTCTTGAATATGGAGCGAAGCCTAACGCTGAAAGCAAAGCCGGGTTTACTCCACTCCATCTCAGTGCCCAAGAAGGACACACCGATATGTCTTCTTTGTTGATAGAACACGAAGCCAACACCGATCATCCGGCCAGAAATGGTTTAACACCGTTGCATCTATGCGCTCAGGAAGACAGGGTTACAGTAGCTGAGATTTTAGTGAAGCACTCACAAGTTGATTCTGCGACTAAAGGCGGTTTCACACCTTTACATATAGCGAGCCATTACGGACAGACTAACATGGTTAAGTTCCTCCTGACTGCTGGTGCTGATGTTGGTGCGACGACCTCCTTACATTATACGCCATTGCATCAAGCCGCCCAACAAGGACATACGAATATAGTGAATATACTCCTCGAGAATTCAGCCCAACCAAACTCAGTTACAATGGTAAGTTATCGCTTAACTACTCAAAGGTTTAATTTTATTTTTATGTAATTTTTACAGCATGGACAAACACCTCTGCATATTGCCCAAAAATTAGGCTACATCAGCGTTATAGAAACACTGAAAGTCGTGACGGAAACAACAACTACGACCATCACCACAACGATAGAAGAGAAATACAAAGTCGTTGCACCGGAAGCAATGCAGGAAACTTTCATGTCAGATTCTGAGGAAGAAGGCGGTAAGTTTTTTTCGAAACAGATCTCAATATGATTGCTTTTGGTGTTCGGGAATTGAATATCAATATGAACGGACAAAATTTACTAAAATTAATTTAAACTACTTATACATACACGGCTTTCTGAAAATGGATGACTTGCACCAAACACGCTAACGAGTATCTTAAATTCAAAATATGTGATAATGTTTAAACCTGATATGAAATCATATAAGCTGAGGCTGCATATTATGCTACCTTATAATGATTTTTACCATAAAAAAATTTAAAATTATTCTTAGTTTTCTACCATATCGCTTCGTTGCAAGATTATGCATAATCTACAACATTAGTAGGTAACCTATTCGACGCAAGTTCTTTTATAGCGTTTCTTCATTTCTGAGTCTGTATCCATGAAAACTTTACTCTTCAAATATCCGATAAAAAATGACAGATGTCTGGCTCTTGCTAAAAACGTCAAGCTCAAGGATGCCAGCTTTAGATAAGGCAGACTAGATTGTAGATTGTAGATTTGAAATGATTGTAAATTTGATAAACTGCATTAGCTGTGATGGTTTCAGGGAAGGTATGTCTTCTTCGTCTATAACGTCTTTACCGAGATGGCTGGCTCGGGTTTCTATGATGGCGGTGCGGTAAGATGTCAGGTGTTCCGGATTTTCATCCTCAGCCCCGCAGAACCTGCAGTCGCTATTCTGTTTTAGACCTATCCTTGCCATGTGTTCACCAAGGTGACAGTGCCCTGGAGGAACCCTGTGAGGATGCGCAATCTATTCCTGCTAAGTTCCAGCAAAGTTTTTGCTCTATGCTTATTGTAGTTTCCAAGGAAGATCTTGGAGTGTCTCAGACCGGGAAGATTCTCCCAGAGGGATGCTCTGAGGCTCTCTTCCCGATCTTTAAGTTCTTTTTTGTAGGTGCTCGTCCCTATACCACAGAACGGTTCAGGTCCCACAAACGGAGTTGTAGCGGCCTTTCTTGCTAGTGAATTAGCTTCTTCGTTGCCTCTGATTCCAGTGTGTCCTGGTACCCAGTATAGTGCAACTCTATTATTCTTGCCCAGGTTGTTTAATCTATCAAGACATTCCCAGACTAATTTCGAGCTGACCGTGTTAGAGCTCAGCGCCAGACCGGCAGACTAACTACTAATAGAATTTTTGCAAGTCACACATATTGCAAATCTAAGATATAAATGGTTACATTTTGTCTCAAAATTTCTGTTGTCAGACGAAAATACCCAGTGTAGTATAGAAGCATGGAATCAGAAATTAATGTGTGATACGACATTTTTATAAATTTAATACTTACATTTTAATAATCAGACTTCTTTATAGGCTACTCCATTAAATCTCGCAGAAAGATCATTTTTCAGTTAAATGGCACTCTAGTACAGTTGAGGTTCGTAATTCCTCTTTTCATCTCTTTTTCCACTGACGAATTAGAAGAGTATCGCCCCCTCCTCCCTCCCCTCAAAAAATTAAAACCACATTTTTGACAACCTCCTTTCGTAAAATATGTCTCTATTTATGTAGTATTTTTTTATTTTTTTTCCAAATATCTATGACCAACAGGGTTTAATTTTTGTATTAGATCCCAAGCTGTGTGCGAAGTATAGAGTAAATGTGTTGCTGCCCCAATCATACTCGACACCAACACTTCACTTGGTCGTTTCTAACGCCTGCTGACATCTAGGACGAAAATCCCAGGATTTTTCGTCACTATACACTGGAATCTCTTTAGAACCCATGAACAAAATGCTAGAAGTGTAAATTGCATCCAGGAAGTCCGAATGCAACTACAGAAGGCATAGGCCAAATTTGACATTTCATTAAAGTTTTGACAATTTTATTTCGTCCCCACCCTCTTGTATATTCTAAAATAATCTTAAATTGTGCATCTAATGAACCTATTCATCCTCTACCATTAGATTAGATTAGATTCGATCTGAGGGCAGTGGCACTTCTGCCTTTAATCACCGCGACCTGCATAGGTCTATTGTAATGAATGAACCAATTCTAAGGTTCATTAAAAGCCTCCAACTAGTCCAACAACCAAAAGAGAAATGTTACAATAGGCCTATGCAGGTCGCTGTGACTAAAGGCAGCCAGGTGCCACTGCCCTCAGATCTAATCTAATCTAATCTAATCTAATGGTAGAGGATGAATAGGTTCATTAGGTGTACAATTTAAAATTATTTTAGAATATACAAGAGGGTGGAGACAAAATAAAATTGTCAACACTTTAATGGAATATCAAATTTGACCTAAGTATGTCTTCTGTAGTTGCATTCGTACTTCCTGTATGCAATTTACACTTCTAGCATTTTGTTCATGAATTCTAAAGAGATTCCAGTGTATAGTAACGAAAAATCCTTCATATTTAGAATCTTTGATCTATCTTTGATAGGAGAGATAAGAGTTTGATTAGGACAGAACTGGCCAGTAAAATCCCCGGGTCTAATGATTTTTTTATGGGGTTATGTCAATAAGTGACAATACGAAAGAATACACACGATAACCATTCGTTTCCATAATACCTCGTATATTCAAGTTAAGAAGTAATTAAAAAAATATATACAGCCTGTCCATGAAACCCCTTAAGGATGAAAGTATGAAAAAACGTTTCTATCAACTTGGGTCCTTAACCCCCAACTTAAATGAGACACCACAGTGGTTTTTGATCAATTAGTCTTGAATTACATTTAAATAATTTACGATTCAAATTCGGTACATGATTTACAAATAATAATTTATACTTTCTATGTTTATTGGCCGGTGATTATCACATGCAGGGTTGGAGAGGTGTTTAGGAACATTATACATTCTTGACACTAACAATTTTCCTTAAGAAAAAACACCCTTCAACAAACGTTGTGGGAAAATTGAATTGAATTAGAATGTTTAGAAATCAACAAATTCAAAAACACAAACTTTCAAACCTATTCAAAAAACCACCCCCACCAATGTCAACAGATATTACCACCTAAGTTTGGTTTAGTATTATATGTATACCAACTTGACAAAGCCATGGTGTGTGCGAAACATGTCGTATTTGTTATTAATAACAATTTTTTGGAAATTAAAACACGTTTGTTTATTTCAAGTGTTTTTATGCATTTTATTAAAATGGATTTCCAACAAGTAAATACCAATTCAATCACAATATTGAAAATTGCAATTTTTACTGCTGCATGAAAAAAAACTCCAATTTGCACCAATTTTTTTCATTTATTTTACAATGAACAATGCCTTTTAAATAGTGCTATCATCTTAAATATAGATTCATATTTTTTAGAATTTTATTAAGAAACATTCCTCAAAATTTCAGAATAATCGACTAAAAACTTTTTGAGTTATATATCACGTAAATTGAAAAAAAAAGTCGTTTTGAGAAAGCTTAGCGATTCCAGCACCATATCCTATCCTTCGTCTTCTTCGTATGAAACATTTTCAGCTTTTAGCAGCTGTTCTCTCGGCGCTCTTCGTCAATTTTCAACGCATAGTTAAAACTTTGCGTGCCAACTGTAATTCCCATCTCGTTCATCATCATCAATATTGATGAATTTCCTTCGCTGAATAGTCCAAGTGAGCAAAACGCCAAACTGTAGAATTGAAACTTTCAAGCAACTCCTCTCTTGATAAATCCTCACAAATATGGAGAATTTCCTTCTGTACATCCGGATGCAGTGGATTAGGGTGAGGTTCAGGCCATTTGCATCAGCTATCAACACCTTTCGGACAATTCTCGTATCTCGGATACTCGTCAGTCGATATCATATAAAGACAGGTTGACACTATTGCTTCTTATTGCTAAACCATAGTAAGTGCTCAATTTATTTACCAACGCCTCTGTAGGTTTTATTTTTTCACCTAATTTTTCATTTTTCTAATATTTCGCAGACGACTGAATGTAGTCAATACATTCGCTCTTTATGACTCTGTGTTCATCACCATAAAGATTTAAATTTAAAATTGCAGCAAATGATTTTGAATCGCCGTCTCCAATATAATTACTATATTTGACTTTACCTGCCAAGCGTCCCCTCTGATTCGAGGTACCTTCGGTTATAGACTCATAGAACCGGAATGAGTTCGAATTTCGCTTTAAAATTTTGGCAACATATTCTAGCATAATTATACTAACGATTGAAGCAATAAAAATATAAATGATTTGATGACTCTAATGTGGTTTCCCCCCTTAATGAATCTTGAAGACAACTCAGAATTAAGTGTTCGAAGTTTGTCAGCAACCACAAATTTTCAAAGCGTCTATCGTCCATGTCATTTTTAAGAGGTGCATTCTGTTAGAAGGTGATTTGCCTAGTCGTCTGGCGTTTTCTGACTGGTTCAGTAATAAGAAATTTAAAAATTAAATTTTTTTTCTCGAATTTTATTCTTCGATTAATTTAGTTTTACCAAAGATGGAATTACTAATTTACATAACTCCTGCTAGTACTCCTGCTTATACATTACTATGTATAAATAGGGCATAATCCCCATGTTGTGAAACAAACCAACCATCAACATAGATTTCTTATTAATGTGTGGATTGGTATTGTAAATAACAGTCTAATTGGAACTGTAGAGTTGACCAGTTAATTAACAGATAAAGTATGTTCTTCAGACTATTTTACCCATATTGCTAGATGGAGTACCATTAAATATTCGTCAAAATATGTGGTTTATGCACGATGAGTATCCGGCTCATTTTAGTAGAATTCTGCGTCAATATTTGGATTATACTTATGGAAACCAGTGGATAGGTAGGACCAATAGAATGGTCAGCTAGATCTCCCGACTTAAATGGAATTTTATCAAATCTTGTGTGTACTCTGTTTCAATACAACGCTTGGGCAGTTTTGGTTACAAGTTAAAAATGCCTGCAATTAATTCAGACAAAACGAAAGTAATTATGGGCAGATCACAAATTTTCCAACCAAAAAAATTACATTGGTCTTCAAACGAACGGTCATCATGTGAAGTATGCGATTGTCATTGGCCATAAACATAGATTGACCAGAAACCAGTTCTGTGACGCCATCTTTAACGTGCGGTAGCTCCCTGAAGAAGCATTTCCGGTCACAAGTTGATAGAAACTTTTATACGTGGACACATGGTATATCTATTGAAAACGATGGATATCAATTTGAGCAATACTCTTGGGGGTATATAAGCTGAGAACACTCATTCACGCTTGTTATATTGTGACATTAACAATAGATCATTACCACGGCATTCTGGTCGACCTGTAATTATTATTTATTAAAACCAAGCAGATATGGTAGATGATTAAGAAAATTATCTTGTCGCTAAAAATCGACAGAATATTTTGTGTTGAAAGCCCATTTTTAAATTAACATCATTTTATATCGTTCCCATTGCCATTTCTGAAAAAAACAGTAAAACTCAACGCGGGTCGTAATACCTGAAATGTGGCCAACTAAACTTATGTAGAAAAAGTAAGAAATATTTTGAATTCGAGCATACTCCGTACAAAATCAACACTAGTTGTACTTAACTATCTAAAAAGGAAACCGAATGTGCCGACACAGTCTCTGTATTATTTCAAATGCCGCACTGCTTTGCTCTAAGCTTCTTTTGCTGTCAAAATCATATTCATGCATGTCTCTCACACATACGAGGGAGCGTTTTTATATTCGCGGAATAGGGGATAAGGGGTGGAAATAAAAAAACCAAATTGTTTTTCTTTTTCAATATATTCACCTGCAAGACGGATACATTTTTCACATCTTTCAATTAATTTATTTATACCCTCATAAAAAAATTATTTCTCTTTATCTGCAAAATACGCCGAAACTGCCTCCTTGACTTCATCATCGGCAGTAAATTTTTTACCCCGCAGCTCTTTTTTCATTTTCGGAAACAGGTAATAATGACTCGGGGCCAGGTCTGGGCTATAGGGTGGGTGATTCACAATTTCGAAGCCCACCTTATGCAGGGCAGCTAACGCAACGCGGCTCTTGTGGACGGGCGCGTTGTCGTGCAAAAGCAGCACACCTTTCGTCAATTTTCCCCGTCTTTTCTCTTCAATGGCTTCTTTTAGTCGCTCTAATATTGAAGCGTAATATTCTCCGGTTATAGAAACACCTTTATCTTTATAATCAATCAACAATATTCCTTCCGAGTCCCAAAATACCGTTGCCATGAGTTTCCCAGCTGATTGTGACACTTTAAATTTCTTGGGAGGTGCTGTGCCCTTTTTATGCCACTGCATGGAGTCTTGTTTGGACTCAGGTTCATAATGATGAACCCAAGTTTCGTCTCCAGTAACAATTCGACTCAATACACCATCCTTGTCTTCATTACAGAGGTCCAAAGATGCACGCGAACACTCTACGCGCTGTTGTTACTTGGTTTATGTTACTTGGTTGACGATAGCTCAAAGACTAACTGTCTAATAACAATGAAACTTCGTATTTATACTAATTATGAGTCGCTGCACAGGCCACGCCCCCAATGCGCCTAATCACCACCCTACAACCCGCTCATTCCGCGAATATAAAAACGCTCTCTCGTATATATCATAAATTTATTTTAATTCAAAATCATCTCGTTGTTTTGTTCGTAAGACTAATGAAAATTACTAACATTACTTATAAATAAAAGGAAACGGAAATAGTGCGCTGCGGTCAAACAAATCATTCGGAAGATATTAGAGAAACATCACATTTCGATCGTTTAAAACCCACGATTGGATAGTTTTAATTTATTTCAAACAACTCACTCAATCGAAAGGTGATTTCTCTCTATGTATCGACATAATCATTTCCACTGTATAAATGTGTCAAAGCTACTTGTCATCATCGTGTCAGAATCATCGGGAGCGCGTTTTTGCACAACTGTCAAAAATTGACAGAATGCATCGAAATGCAAGGTTAATTTGTTTACCACTTCCTTTCTTATATTTTTTGTTCTGTCGGGTCTCGGAACTGGTGACTGTAAACGCTTTGGGCTTCTGCATTTGGTATATATCTATTCTGTATATGGTGAAATTTGTGATGAATATAATCGTTTCTATGTAATTACATATTATATTATACAAAATATTATTCTGTGGATGTGTAAAATTCAGGAGAGGAAATCTTGGACGGATTCGGTGCTGCCCCACATGAACAGCATGTCTATCTACCGTATTTCAACGGCACCACTTTACTAACCAGTAAGTTTCAATGGACTCTGATTTATATACAAATTATAAAAAGAATATTATCCAACATATTATCTATATAATAGGTATACCTACTATTGGTATGCTATCAAATTAGTACGCTTGAAATACGATAAATCTTGACCAGTACTACCCCGAGTGTGAATAGAATTAATAATTTGTCGTGTCCTTGAACGAATGACCTATTGACATAGCGATATACATAATAGATTTTTTGAATTTCTGAAAAATAAATTAATTCTTTAAAACGTCATATAAAACATTAATAAGATAAATAAGTTTAAACTCTGGTAAAGTTGTATAGATCAAGAAATTTGAAATTTAAACCAAATAACTATTATATCTAACAAAGATGTTTCCGATGTAAATTGACCTGGTTAATAAGAAATGTTTATAAATTACAGCATTTCCGTTTACCTTCAAAATCTATTATAAATTTGCATTGAAAAGATTTCCGTTAACGATAAATGAAATCGGTCCAACATTCATGTGAATTTTTCATACGAACTGCAATTTACGTTCGTTTAAATAGACCAATTTAGAAAATTTTGTGTCGGCACTCCAAATAATGTTTCATAGAACAAGTTAAATAAATACTTTGATCGAACTCGGAGATTAAAACATTTTAGATTTAGATTGTTGCCCCCATGCATGAGATGTAAGCTGCTGGGGTTTCCCCGCTCTCAGAAGTACCCATCCAGTTTAAGAACTTTAATAAACTCCAGTAACTGTGATGGTTTCACAGAAAGTATTTCTTCTTCGCGTATGACATCTTTGTTGAGATTGTTGGCCGGACTTTCCTCGATAGTGGTGCAAGTAGGTGTTCTGGATTTTCATCCTCCGCCTGACAGAACCTGCAATCGCTATTGAGATGCTCAGATGTTCTGAGCTTCCCCTCTCCATCTGTGAGTTCTTTTTTCTAGGTGCTCAAAATAACAAAAAAGACCGGTCCCGCAAACGAAGAAGATTAGCTTCTTTGTTGTCGTTGAGTTCAGTATGTTCTGGTATTCAGCAGTTCAGTTCGGTATCTACTCTTAGAGCTAAAGAAAAAATCTAGCACGCATGGCATGTACATACAACAAGTACAGGCCATAACTCTACTTGATCATCAAGCACGTGTGGTTTTTTGTCTCTGGTTTCTACGCAAAGATGCTCAAGGCCCCCCGTTTTGTTGCCAATATTCTTTTTACGGGTTTTTTGCGGGTTCACACGAAATTGAGTTGCAAACTTTGACAATTCGCATGTTTGAGTAGACGATAAATCCCTATGGTGTAATAGAATCTTGATACCAGAAACGTTTTTCATTAAATATTTGGATGGGTATTGTAGGCGCCAGGTTTATTTATTACTTTACCAAATCGGTTAAGAGGTGTTGTTTCTTTAAACTTTCTGCAGAACACAATGTATGACGTTTTAGACGATATTACTTTGGACTAAAGGCAACAAATGTAGCTCTAGCATGATGGCACTCCAGCCCAATTTCGATTGCTGTTAGAGAGCTTTTAGACGTTTCCACGTAGATGAATAGAAAGAGGATGACCTATCTTATGGCGTGAAAGATCACTTGATTTAAATCCTCTTGCTTTTTTTCTTTGGGAATATTTGAAAATATTAATCTATGGTATCTAAGTAAATACTCGTGAGGAGCTGCAACTACCAATTAACCAAAAACAAGTTGGAGCCAATAAGAATATTTTAGAAAGAGTTGAAATATCCTTCAGACTAAAATGTCGAAGCTGCTTAAAAATGGAAGGAGGCCACTTCGAACATATTATATAACTTATTCTCTTGTTTTTCCTAAAAGCATCTTTTTGTGTTTGTACATAACAAATAAGTAATAAAAAATTGGAAATAAATGTTTCAAAAAAGAAAAAGATTCCATATCCTCCAAATGATTATTTTGCAGACCCAAGGTTTTTTTATTTAGTTTAGTCCATAGTGTTACCTCCTTAAATATTTTGCACTCTTTTTTTAACATCCTGTATAAACATATAATAAGTATTTTGTGATATTTCACATATATTTTATGCCTACGGTTTGCCTGGCTACCCCGCAATCACAGTTTGAAAATGCAGTCTTGCCCCGTGTCCTTGTCTGTGCATATTCCATGATTGGTGCGTATTCTGTTAATAGTTGTCCATATTTTTCATAGTTGATCGAAGGCAGGAGAATTGGTTTTTATACAGCGCAGATTTTTATAATGTGGAGGTCGAGTCTCTGTCCAGGCACGTTCCCATGAATTAATCAAGTTGACCTGCGATTTGTGCAGTTCTGATGCACTTTTCATGATTGGTTCTCTAGATCGAAGCCTGTTTCTTTCAAGAATGATTGTATCTTGATGAATAAGCAGATCAAGATTACCTTGTATTCGACAAAGGGCAGCTTTTCGTTGAAGGGCGGAAGATGGTATGAGCATCCACTTGATGGGAGTTGGTCTAACTTCTCCGCATATAATTCTTATGATGTTGTTCAGTAATCCATCAAGCTTTTGCGTGGTATTGAGCCACACCATAGCACCCTATTCCGTAGTAAATTATACTAGTTCGAATGCTGAAATGTGCAAAGTTTCAGTAGAAGCGCCCTACTAGTGCGTGTCTTCGCATCTATATTCTTCAGACATCGCTTGACATTTTGGATTTTTGTTGTGTTGAAGCAATCTATCATAGCGGTGGACATGGAGTTGTTTATTTGATTTAGAACAGCTTAAACTTACCTTGCACGCAAACTGCTCCATTAAGTAGGTCCTTCAGTTTTAACTGATTGTCATTTTTTGCTCATGATGTCAATTTCCACAGAAATAAATTTGTTAGAATCGCCGGAAGAATAATTTCTTAGGAAACTTACAGTCTGGCCCTCAGCTTAGGGTAGTAACATGTCTATTAACAGGACACGGCTGTCTCAGAGGTCACCTGCACAAGATGGGGATCTATAAAGATGAATCTCTATGCAGACTCTGTAATGATGAGAAGAAAACAGCCAATTCCTACAATCATCGAATGCGTAGCACTAAGTCAACGTAGGGTTGCTTTGCAAAGCGCGTTTGATCTACCAGTGGAGAAACATTTACCAAATAGGCTTCTAAATCTGATCGAGGGAACTAACCTGTTTGAGTAAAAGGCAGAAATAACACAATTGGCCCAGTGGGCCGCAGTGTTAGGGATAATTCGAGACTGCCCTACCTTGATAGCAATCAAATCAAATCAATACAGTCTGGCCATCGAAACATGGTCAACTTTTTTTGCACAACTCTGTATATATTTCAACGACAATTATGATTGTAAAAGGAATTTTATTATTCTCTCACTGTGTTTAGTATAATTTATAAACGGAAAGACGCAAAATAATTAGCGCGCAAGAATAATGAAGTAAATTATACCAATTAATCATGTATTATTTATGTTATAATGTCACATTTTCCTGTTTTAAATGCTATATATTTACAAAGATTAACATTAAAATAGACCAATTATAGAAGAAAGTCTTAAAAGACACTTAAAATATTAATACATTCGAAAAATTATTATTAGAAAGGGCTAATGAATAATTTATATTTAAAATAACATCCAGGTCAGGAACATGATATAAATTAATATTACAACGCGTTTCTACAATAAACTGTAAAGTAGGTATTATAAAGACATGTAAAGTAGTCTTGTCTGCTTCGTATTTGCAAAAATAAATATTTTATAGTTACTATAGTTGAATCCATTAGTACTAAATGCACTTGTCTATATGTCTACCAGCATTTTTTTCCTAAAAGAAGCGTTATGAGGTCGAGAAACAATACATTTATTAAAAATCCTATAACGCGTACATGTAAACGAGGTCAGAACGACTGGGAGAATTATAAACAGGCAATTCTAATGTCTACTACTACGCCCATTAAACATTTCATTCTAAACATAACTCAATATAACTAGAAAAAAAAACAACAAGATGTAAATACGTGTTGTCTTTTTAACTTATAATAACCTTGCTAATCCACAACATTACCGAGTCAGTTATAAATAGAAACTTGACATGATGTTACGCTCCTCGCGTACTACAGATTTTCCCATTACAATTTATCCAGAGTTTCGGTATATACATATGTATGTGTAGATAAATAATAGTATTTTTGGAATGTGCTCATTTGAAATAGATCTTTCCATCGGTTTGGTATCTTTCATTTCGCGAATATATTGAGGCATAAATCTTTTTTAGTCGATGATCTTACATTAATATCTACCCGAAAATATCTTGTACAAATGCTAATAGGTTATATAAATAAATTTGTACATATAAAACAAGATTAATTATGCATGGTTGGATTATAAAAACAAGTTATGAAGTCACACGGTGATACGGAAACATATATAAGATTATGTTATTGCTGCGGGTGCTCGCGTCCTCAATCTGATGCAGAGATGTTCGATTCTATAGTTTACATTTGAAGTTCGGAATGTCGATTTGTTTATACATATTTTACACTAACCTTAACCCGTTAAAATTTGTAATTTCTTAATTCTAAATCACAATATTTTTCGTCGATTGTTGATAAAAATATATTTTGTTGACAAAAGCATTGCCCACATATTTTGGTATATTTTTATTAAGTCTAGCGCAAGAAACGTTGTACTTTCTCCTAACATCATCATGTGGGTGGTAGCAAAATGGCAATGACATAATTCGAAAATTAACAAATTATTAAACAAAAACTAAGAAATAACACTGACGTTATATTGTTTTAGTTTACTTGAAGCATATTTTCACAGTTCATTTATTTGCGTCATTACTAAAGTTTAACTTAGTTTACCCTTTCAACAAATCACCTGCCAACATTATGTTTAAAGGCTGTTTAGAATTTCTAAGAAAAAAACTGATCGTCTTGTAAACATTACAGTACCGACGGACTTTCTTTTAAAAACTCAACGGTTTCAAACAAAATTAATTGGAAATATCAAAGAGAATACTCAAACAAAGTATTTTGAATTGGTCCAGTATCTAAGCAGTGCTAATATAAAATAAATATACTTCAGAGATCATTTTGAAAAAAATTTCAAACGTTCTATAATAGTTCTAATCAACTATAAAATAATCTAGCACAGTATGAGATTTTCTGAGTACCTCCTTTTCATTTCCATACCTTAGAAAGAAAGTGACACAGGTTCAATCTTTTGGTCATTTATTACTATCACTTTTAAAATAATCCTGTAGTATTTTGAAAGCTGTCAATATTATCAAAAATTTCGTTCCATAACCTACCTACATTACTTGATGGTTTCATCAAGATGTGTGAAGTCTGGCAAAAATGATTAGTTCATCTTTCTTTCGCCACAAATCGCATCGTTAGATAATCTACACTTGTTAATCCAAATATCTATGGTTTATAGTAACTTCTTCAACTTTATAACTTGGGCTTTCTTTAGTTCTGTTGCCCGGTTTTTTGAACTATGACCTGTTAAAATTGTGACGGATTTTGTATTGGTTGTATTTTTGAGAGCTTCAAGTCTTCACCAATACTATTTCATCAAACGCTTCTTGGCAAACACTTTGATTACTTTTATTTATTTTGTACAATTTTGTACAGAATTCTGAACAAAAACTAGATTATCTATGCAGCCGAAAAGACACTCACAGCCATACTTCTACTCAATGTGCACAAATATGAAGTGTGTAGTTATTTTCTCCTAATCTTCATTTCAAAGACGCCCCAGAAGAAAGATGCACATTAATTCTAAGTCTATTTTGTTTTCTACTTTCTCGACAAAGAGATAAGTGAGTTGATGCAATTTAATGCAGTTTCGAAGTCTTATAAGAATATGTATACGATAAGATTGTTCACCCACTTTGAAATCCTTCATCTTGGAATTCAGTCTTCTGTTTTTTCAAAGAATTTCTCTTCTAACGATTCTATCTTTCTTTTTATTTGTAATCCATACACCTGTTTGGTGTATGAATTGAGTTATAGTTTGGGAGTTTTGATTTTAAGCAGTCATTGCGTATTAGTATGAGTTCTGTTATATTGAAGCAGTGCCACATGGCAATAGTGAATTTCTAAATGCCAATAACCCTGAGAAACATGTCGTCGCTTCTTTTAATGACTTTTTAATTGTTTTGACGACGACACTTTCTGCTAAAATGTTCAATTGAGCATAACCCAGTAACAATGGCTCTCCGCCAAGCTTTGTATGTTATAAACAAACTTCACAGTCTTGAAGTAAGTCCTTTTATGTTAGGCCAATATACGAAAATAGATTCTAGGTGTGCCTAGAATCTATCCTTTCATCGCCAATTTCATTTTTGGAAATATCTAGAAGTCGCACGGAGGCAAATCAGGTAACTACGGTGGATGATTGATAACAATGATGCCTTTTTTGGTCAAGAATTTACATACCATGATGGATTTGTGCGATGGTGTATTATCGTGCAACAAAAACTAACTGTCTGGCTATCGATATTCCGGTCGAACTCGTCGAATTTTGGCCCACAATCGTTGTAGAACTCCCAGATAGTATTCTGCATTCACCGTCTAACTTTCTCAGACGAATTCAATTTGAACAATATTCCCTTTGAATCGAAGACAAGGGTTAGAATTAACTTGCTTTTTCTCTTCTGAAAGCGTATTTTTTCTCTTTTGGCTCTTCTAGTGATTCAATACGACACTCTGACGTTTTGTTTTTGGCTCATATTGAAACCACTACGTTTCATCGCCAGTTACAATGGCTGACATGCTTGCCAAATTCCTTTGGGACACCTTTAACATGTCTCTGCAATGCTGAACTCTCCAATCTTTTTAGTCATCTGTTAGAGTGTGTGGCACGAAGCGCGTACAGACCTTCTGTTTGTTCAAATCTTCGGTCAAAATTCGATAGACTGTGCTTTTTTGCGTTTTGGCGTTGCTGCTCGATAATTGTTTGGAAGGTTCTTACGATCATAGACATGTTTCAGCGTTTCGTACGATTCTGCACCACTTTTACCTGATTTAAAACATATTTAATATTCGCTTTCTGTTCCATGTTGGTTTCTTTTCGAAGCCATTGTCTCTTTCACTGACAAGGAAACACAGGCAAGTGGTGGTGACCGATTTAAATGAAATTTGGTGGGCTTGTAGACTGATAATAATAATAATAATAATAATGATTTATTGTCCAACAGAAGTAATTCCAATAACAGGACAAAAATAATACACATGTATATATACATACATACAAAAAAGTAAATAAATTTACATCTCATTAATGGTACCAAAGAAGATATCATTGTAATGGAGGTCAGCAGAACGACACATAGTAGCAAGTGGTGAAGCAGTAAGGATGTTAGATCTAGAGAGAGGAAGAGAAAACGAAGTGAAGGAACGTGAGGTAAATCGGGGAATACGAAAGTTAAGGGAAGAAAGAAGAGAGGCGCCCCAAAGCCAACGCTACTCTTCGCTATTTGCTTTAATATCTCCAAAACTATAAGACATATAAAAAAAAAGTTAAGACAAATATATAACTGTTTTATGAGTACTAAAAGATAGCGACACTAGCTTGCCTGTAATAGTTCTTGTTTTCCAGAAACAACCCGCACCCCCTTGTTTAAACTATTGTCGCTATCTTTTAGTACTCATAAAACAGTTATATGCTTGTCCTAACTTTTTTTGATATGTCTTATAGTTTTGGAGATATTAAAGCAAATAGCGAAGAGTAACGTTGACTTTAGGGCGCCCCACCCCCCGAAAACGGGCGATTTAGCATCTATGGTAGCTGCCGTTGTGCTTACACTGCATCAGTCTACAAACCCACCAAATTTCATTTAAATCGGTCACCACCACTTGACTGCGTTTCCTTGTTAGTGGATTCTCTACTAACCATTGTCTTCTGAACAGCTGAGTTCTGAATCGCTAGCATTGTTATTAACTTTATTATTATTCGTATTAAAGTTTTATGTTTATAATTACAGTAATCTTGGTTCTATTAAATTGGAGCGAAAGTATTCAATATTGGTAACTTTTGACATTTGAACGACCCGTACTTGAATGAATGCGTTTGACTTTGATGTAGTACATACGGCGCCAATGATTCATCAATATAGCACTAATAACGAGACACCTAACGCAAATTTACAACAGAATAATATTAGCAGCATCCACTGTAGCAGGTTAGCTTCTATAAACAGATGTTTGTAAAAAAATTTTCAAATTCCTAACCGCCTATTCAAGAAACACAAATGACATAACGTCAATATTATTGATTTCGTTACTTGACACGTTTTTTTATTATTCAGATGTTTTACACGTCCTTGCATACAAATCAGTTTGCACACACGTTATTCTTCAGCTTAATGCGACTAAACAAATATTCAAGTGTACAAACACATATGTATATAATATCCAAAAATAAAGTTTTTGTAGATGTTATTTTTCTAGTTATATTGGTTTTATGATTCACAGCGAAATCATTCTACTCCTATAATAATTTCGCACAATCTGCGCGTATAAATTACTAATTGCACGGGCGATCTTTTGCCCTCTTTTAAACGTTAATTGTGTGGTAATCTGGGCAATGTCACCCAATACAAAAATTTGAATCATGTTTATATTTATATTGTATTCGTGAAATTGACGCGATATAACATTTTATGGTGTAGATATAAAAGAAGAAGGAGGTATATATCAGCTGACCTTGTCATTATAATTCTTCTAGAATCCCACGTGTTATCTGAGATCATGCTTAAATTTTACAATGCTTGCTTCGTTAGTCGTTCTGTATTCAAGGCACGATATACAAGGTCTTCTAATTTAATTCTAACAACTGCAATTAGTTTGTAGTTGGTGTCGGAAACATAGTTGCATTCTTTTTCTAGTAAATCATCGTTTTGTAAATATTATATACAGTTGTTCGTCGAAATATAGTGACACTACACTGTTATAATTATTCTATTATAGTATATAATATTTCTAATGAAATATCATTAGTATTCATGCATAATTTGGTAGATTATGCGCATTATTATCTAGTTATTTGCAAAGATTCTTGGTTCCTATTTTTTTCACTTATATTTTCTTAGGTCTTCATCTCTTTTTGTATACTCTTTTCTCATTTAATTATTGTACTTGTACTTTGTCAAAAGCTGTTCTCAAGTCACTGAAGATTACAAACAATTTTTCCTGTTTGCTTTGATCTATTTATATTAATTTGCTATTCTATGAATACCCAATATCTCCAAAAGCATCGCAGACTTTCATATAACACTCACTTTTTGCTTTATATACATTTTAGTGTATCGTAAATTTTGACTACACCTGTATTTGTAGATGCTTCCATAATATTTAAGTAAAATCATTCAGTGTAAAACGTAAACAAAGGTTTCATTAGTTCCACTAAATTGTAATACGACAGGTTTTAGTCATCAATGTTGATGAGTATTGAGATGAAATATTTAAAATTCTAAGGAAAATATTACTATTTCGAAAATATATTTCCAGTTATCGAAATAAAATACAGTAGAACCTCGATTATCCGTGCTGGTCGGGACTGAACCAAGCCCGGAAAATCGAAAAGCACGGTTAATCCGCACCTACTTATTTTAGTCAAAAAGTTTTTTTACAAATTATTATGACTACTTACCGTACTACGAAAAAATATCTAACTTGGAATAAATATAAAATTAAGCTGGTAAAGTTTATTATGGCAAAGAAAATATCAAAAAAACAATATAAAATTCTCAAAAAACATAACACATAACATATATATATATATATAAATTAAAACATGCTTTTCTTATTACAATAATTATGTAAAAAATTAAATCAAAACTTAATTAAGAAAAATAATCAGTTAATTTCATTTGTTTTTTTTTCTGAGTAAATTCATTTTTATTTATTAATACGAGTCGATCGGAATGCTTCTTCAACTTTCATTGACAATTGAATCGAAGAAACTTTAGATTTCGAAAAACTTCCAGCGACAAATTTGAAGATAGAGAACTACAGAAGTTTTTGATGAAAAAATTATTTAGAAAAAGTTAAAATTGTAGGAGATATTGCAAAACGATTCAAGGCGTTAACGTGGAAAGCAGTGTAAGTTGTACGATGTATACGATGAAGGCACGGCAAATTGACGTGTACCGTTTGTACTAATTCGCATTCTGCACGGATAATTGAAACCCGGATAATCGAAGCTGTTTGCTAACACGGTTAATCCGCAGCACGGTTAATCCGCACACGGATAATCGAGGTTCTACTGTACCCAATTTCTCTTATTTTTTAAAATTTATTATCGTATCTGCTCTTTTTCCGGATTTTCAATTCTTCTTCAATTTTTAGATTCTTCTTCCCATTTACTTCAGCAATTACATTCTACTCAATTTCTGCTGGTAAACATGTAATGACACCATGCTTCAGTCTTTACAATTTCTGTAAATCTTTTTCCCTAAGATCAAATTTTCCAAAAAGTAGGATCTAATGACACAATCCCACAGAATACCACCTGAAACATTTAACCAGTTTGGTTGGTCGATTATGAGAATACGATACGGATTGGAGTAAATTGAGATGGCATGAACTAAATATAATGAATTATGAATCATTATTTTTGTTTTAAAACATAAATTTTAAAGCTGAGTCCTTTACAGCTCCTTTCTGACAAAATTTAAGTAAATTATTAAATGCCACTTACCATTGGTAGGTTACTTGGAACGAAATGGGGCAAATGCAAACTGTTGCAACACAATTTGCGCACAATTTCACATTCTACAACAGTACTACATCACGATTTGTTTAGTATGATTTTTGATTTCTAATCAATCCATATTTTGAGAGCTTCTGGTGGAAAAACGTCGTATGGAATTATGTTTTTATTAAAAGAACACATACCAGCTTTTCGGAATCCACCTTTTATAGTTTTTGGTGATATCTTTTCATACAGCACAAAGTAACTGTACCTAAGAAAGCTTTTTGTGACAGGTTCTGACACGCATATTCTTGTTGCCAAGAGATTACTCTTGAATTTTAATTTAATTTGAAAGGTTGAAATACGGAAAGGTTTAACGGTTGGAAAAAATATCAGCTGCGATGGAAAGGTTTCAATATGGCAATGCTACTAAATTGACGCTTCAAGTATGTTGTTCCAAACTTGGTTGAATGAATGTTTTGGAGCAAATGGTAGAATTAAAGTCTTTAGGAAGTCCTTCGGAAAAATCCACTCATTCTTACTGCAAGATTTACCGCTCCGGTAGATGCCTCCTTTGTTGTCTGAACCACTGGCGTTTCTGGCGCCCACACTTAAGCTGCACTTATTCAGATTTTTTACTGTTGGAAAAATTTTACAAGCACACGCTGTATAATCTGAATGTGTGATTCTAGCGCAATGAAATTTTGTATGGAAGTAGTACTAAAGTAGCCTAATTTACCCTCTTACCCTGCTGAGAGAGCATGCATCAATATCGAGAGTATCCCCCGCGAGCAGCGCGCATCATCTCTACACAAGGAGGCATGGAGGAAATAAGTCATTATAATAATGGGAGGGACGGACAGTCATGCTTCTTCAACTCGCTTTCATAGCTCCTCGACATGGTTGGAGTTGACGCTCACCATGTCTTCGATGAACCAAAATGAGCGCATCAGTAACGCTCAATTCGAATCTGAATTCGTTGGAAAGTAAAATGTGTCTCCACTCGGCAAGCAACCAATGTCTTTCCTCGACCACTATTCTTCGCTCAGGCAACGCGGGAGAAACCTTTATGCATTGCTAAAATTATGTATGTACCTTTACGCGTACAGATTATACAAGTCATGCTCGTCACTTTTTTCCAATAGTGTATATTCTGTGTGATTTGGCTCTAAGTTAAAACGTTATTACAGTTTTTTTCCGATAAGTTAAAATATGCATTATGCAACATTACAGATGTATCCAAAACTTCCGTAGAAATATATTCAACAGTTTGCACTCCGTTTTGGAACATCCTGTATATCTTGCATTAAAATGTTTAGATACCTTAAATTTTATTATCTGTTTCTATATTTGTTCTATAAATCTAATTGATTGTTTTCCTTTTTAATTTGTTGTAAAATTGTTAATAATAGATCATTTTGTTTAAAGTCTTTTTACATCATTTTAATTAAGATAAATTCGCGGATGCCATTTATATATAGTATGTAATAGTCTATTTTTTTTCAATATTAACTAAAAAAACGACGTTTGCAGAAATATTTCTAAAATAAGTACTCATAAATTAGTATGTACATCTTAAGTAATTAGCATCTATTACGATAAACAATAATACATTGATAGCTATTGAGAAAGCATTCACAATTCTCTCGAAAACAGAACGCTATAAGGTCAATCGTTCAAGCCGGCTGTTCCCCGTTCGAAAAAAATACGGTCGAGATGGTAGGACGCGCGTATACCTAATAATATAAAATATACAGAATCGAAGCAACATTATGATCGTCACGATATCATCACAAAAAAAGAAAAGAGAAAAAAAAACTCTATTACTCCGATCTTATACTGCTACTCTCGACCATTCACCACCTCCACAGCACACCATCTTACCACCACATATCATCATCATCACAGAACACAAACTCTCCGCTCTCAAAGTAGTCTCGAACATCACTTCATAATAGTCGACAATTCCGTTTGTTTTGATTCGGTTCGAATATAACAATACGCTGTTTCCGTTAGATAGTTCTTTTTTATGTATCAATTTACCTATCTCTCTCTTTTTTTATACATAGACATACATGTGTACATTTATTGTTTATTTACGTTCGCTAGCTGACACCGCTTTACCGATTTAACAGGAGAACCCTTCCTGTAAAGAGAAAAATACCCGAAACTTTTAACATAAACATTTAGCCGGTTGTACTCTAAACCAGACCTATCTGATTAGTGCGTTTTTACCGATCATTCCGGACCGTTGTGTAAATGGCTACTGTTACGCTCGAAAAATACGAAAAGTTCTTGTTGATTACAGGAGAAGATACTGTGTTGGGTGATCACTCTTATCGGTATCTAACAGCCGATGAAATGAAATCTCTCGGCGACGATTCGTTGCCCATCGATGTGACCAGAGACGAAAGAATCGATTCCAACAAGATGGTCACCAGTGAGGAACAAAACGCCCTACCGCCTCAAGCCATCGAAGACGGCATGAGCCCACAATATATTACCGAAAATTACGTCGAGTATACGAAGAAATATTCCCCGGATAATGTGGATATCGCCAGACATCCCATCAATATCGGGTAAGTCATGTTTGGAGATAATTTTTATTTGGGTTTATCTTTCTGAATATAATTTTGGGAAATCTAACAAAATTAACTGCACATTTGGATTAACCGTTTTTAGATTGTACAGAATCGTTTTCGAAAACTAATTATAAAAGTTATAAATATTTCATAAATGTCCTGCACTTCAAAATTGTTCCAAATTTATTTCTCACTATCAAATCATTTGTATAAAGTATTTCATGTTCAATGTTAGCACACGATAAATGTGACAGTTGAGCAAGACACAATTATTAAAGTGTTATTTGTGTTTCATTATATTAGCAACTTTCTTATGGTTTTATTTTTTATCTTAAATTAGCTTTTGGAACTCTTTTCTATTCATTCAGACCAAAATAAATCTAATAGCCAATTGCTTTTTCTAGAAATATCAGTTTGAGTTCGTGTTCTCAACTCTGAGTCTTTCAGAAGAGTGAAAGAATTACAGATGCACAAGACCGCTAAAGCGTGTCTCTCATGATTGAGAGTTTTCAAGTCTCAAGAGCCCTTATAACTTACTGGGAAATAGATATTCTTAAGTATCTTTAAGTCTTTTGTATAACTGGCATTTAAACAAGAGAAATCTTCAATAAAAATATGCCAATATTTCCATTCCTTCTTGGGTATAAAGTACTAAGAATAATAGAACTTTCCTTAAACCCATCTAAACTGCCGCAACTCCACTAATTCGATAGTTTGTAAATAGATGGCACGTGAAATATAAACGTCAAAATGGACGGATGGATATGACTATCTAACGATGATATTCAATCGAGAACTTAATCTTAAAACTAGTATCTCCAGAAATATCTCGAAAATCCCTGAAATATGACAAGCTTTATAGAAAAACGTAACAGTTCCAAGATTTTTATAATCTCTGAAAGATCGCACTGAAAAGCCTAAAAATTTTGCATTGTTATTGAATAATCTGTCAACATGATCATTAAACTAGATTTTCTGGTCATGCAATATACTCAAATCTTTAATAGTTCGATATGATGCAATTAAAATGCTATTGATAAGATAACTATATAAGTGTTATATTAGATACGTTTCGTGTAAATGACATAATCCTTTACAATTCGAGACTTGAGACTTGGGTAACACCACTCGGTGCTATAATTTCTGTTGATTTATAAACTATATATTTGGATGAATTTTTAGCGAGGTAACCTCATAATATCTCTAACAAAAAAATAATTAAATTGAATCAGGTCCAGATGTGAAACTTCCTTTAAGTTGTCTTGTAACAATCATGATTTTGGCTTCAATAATCTCTTATTTTTTGATAACCCCATGGGGATCCACATTTGATATGCTCAAGCCTTTACTACAATTAAAGAATGTTTGTAACGAAATGGAGCTTACAAAAATTCATAATTTTAAAATCGTATCGGAATGGGAGTGGCAAAGAACTCTTGAAATTGTGTCAGTCTTAGAATGTGCTAGATAGTGTACCAAAAATTGCAATATGAGCAGCTGATTTTGGGATTATTTTACGGTTATTGGCAAGAATGCAAATTAACAACAGGAAAAAATTGCGTTACTACCATTTGCGAAAACGGTGATAAAGAACATGAAAGATCGAGAAGAGATTTTATTCGACAATGACATCCTTGCAGGAAGTAATTTTAAATATTGATCAAGTAGAGAGGGCAAAAAGTCATTTGAAAAAAAAACATAAAACAGGTTGATGCTTTTAACTAGTTTTGCGGAAATTGATCTTAATCAGTCTGACTCTGACAATGCAACAGTTGCATTCACATCCTCCAGTGGTGGATTGGAGGTGTTTTTATGACAAAATTTGGACTGGAACTTCTGCTAATAATAATGTTAGCGCTTTTATCGCATATGAAATGGAACAGGCTGTATACCTAAAAATCCAATTGTTATCTTTCCGTTATTTTATTTGGGTCCAAGTCCCTGTTTCTCAGAATATTTTTATAGAAATATTAGCTGATTTTGGGGTTAGAAAATCTTACAGTGTTCTGTAGAGTGTATGTGATCATTGATAGGCGTCCCTGCAAGGTTGTAAACGTGTGGTCCACCAGTCAGTCTACCGTTTAGAGGCAAATCAAGACCCTCACATGTGAATTAACGGCAAAACTCGCCGTCTTAATTTTATCTCGGTTTAAGCCCAAATTATAATGTTTAGTAATAATAGTTATTATTAAACATTTTCCAGCCTGAGTAAACATATTTTCCATTATCTCGGTGCTTTATTACTGTTCAGCAGTCCTGTTCAATGGTATCATTTCCATATTTAACATTTTTAATATGATCATCATTAAACTGTTTCGTGGCGAATATCTGCTTTTTTCCACTTTACTGTCTTTCACTTAAGGACATCATTTGTTATCGCACCTACCTGCATATGCAGGCTTCTTCTACATAAGTAGTTAAAGAGTACAGATTTCAATGGGTGATTGTTTAAATTATTTTTTTATATATACCTAAGATTTATCTAGCTAAAAAATAAAACACAATTTGATAGGAAAAATTAAAAAAATTTCTTCAGCAATAGGGATGAGGACTTATGTTGGAAAATCAAAGTATGATAATACCGTCGCACATTGTAGGCAATAACTTATCTATTAATCCGTAAATTTTAGTTCTACGTTATGTCGTTTCACAAAACTCTTCAATTAAAATTGTTTCGCAATTTCAAACGGAAAAATAAACGCCCCATTTTTACGTCACTAGTCTAAAACCATGGAAATATTTTATTATTAACAGTTGGGGGCACTGTGGTAGGTTAGCTATACTGCTAGCTACCGAGTGACTGCAAATGTTTGAAGTAAATATTTAGTTTGACAACACTGAAAAATTTTTAGGTTAGAATTACTTAAGTGAATCAATATTAATGACTTTTACCCTGTCAAATTTTTGACACATTTGAATTAAAAAATCAGACATGTCAACATTAAGTTTGAAAGTATTTTCTTTAGTAAGATTGACGACTCTGCCATAGTTTTAAATCGTACAGGGTGAACAAAGTCACGTGAAGGGTGAGTCATATAAAATTTTCAATTGGGAACAATGAGTAATTGGCAGCAATGATAGCACGAACTAACTTTTACATAAATTGTTTTGACAGATTCTGTAAAGGTTAGGTATAGATAGATAGATAGATAATTAAGTGGGATGGCTATGTGACCTCTTGCTATTGCGACCCATAGGTCTATTGTAGCTACCTATTATCTAGACCACCTGGTCTAGCTTAGCCTTTTTTATGAAGCTTTTCAGCCTTGCCGGGTTGGTCTTCATGTAGCTCGCCGCGTATGGGTATGGTTCGCAATGCACTCTAGCCACAATCTGGCTAGTCCCTCGCAGTGGCACAAAATGTGCTGCGAGGTCTCTTCATCTGTCTGACAGATTATGCACGTGGTGTTTTTCGCCAGGCCAAGGTTGCTCATATGATTGTTGAGTCTGTTATGTCCTGTTAAAAGGCCTACAACTAGCCTGACCGTTCTCCTGCTTTTGTTCAGAAGGTCCTCGGTGTATTTAGGCATGTATTCTTTGATGAATTCTTTAGCCTGCCGCTGTCCTGGGGAATTTTTCCACCATTCGAGGGATTTACTTGCCGACCATTTCTCCACGGTTTTGGCTACATCCCTTTTCGTGGTTCCACACGATGGTATAGGTCCAATGAGTGGCCTAGATGTTCCTTCTTTGGTCAAGGCATCAGCCTTCTTATTTCCTTTAATACCTTCGTGCCCCGGTACCCAAGCTAGGGTCACCTTGCTGTGCGCCCCTAGTTCATTTAGTGCGCATACGCAGTCCCATATCAGCTTTGATGTGATCTTTGTTGCGTCAAGCGCTTTTATCACCGCTTGATTATCAGTGAAGATGCCTATGGGTTTTTGTTCTGTCCCTTGCCTTAATATTTCTCTGACACAGTAGTAAATCGCAACTGTTTCTGCCTGGAAAACTTCCGTTTCCTTCGATAGACTTAAACTGACTTCCGTTCTTGGTTTAACTCCGAGTATTCCGGCTCGTACACCTTGTTCCGTTTTCGAGCCGTCTGTATACCAGTGTAGAGAGGCTTTAACGGGAGAGGTTAGGTATACTGCTTCAGTAATCTACAAATATGCAACCAAAAACGACAAAATGACAGCAAATAAAAACAATAAAATGACAGCAAACGAAAACAACCGAATGACAGTATGAAAGTACATATTTATTCAATGCAGCTAACTGGGGAATGTAAAAATCAAGGGAACCAGGGATTTTTATGCTACCACTACACTTCACTTGAGAATGCTCGCATTGTATGACAGTTGTCAGTGTCAAACCTAAATTAGAGAAGCTTACGTTTGATTATTTATTTAACATGTTGGAGGTACAACGCAAAAAGTTTGTAATCGAAAGATACTGTCGTGAGCTAACAAATCGGGATAGTGTCAAAAACGTTATGTCAATTTCCTTTATTTTTTAGAATTGTAATTTTGGCGATATTTGATTAATTTTCAACGTGTACGTCAAATTATTTACATATTAAAGTTGCTAGTTCAAAATTGAAAATAATGCTGCATTTTTCGAAAACTGATAAAACCAGACTTGTTACTGGTTTGGAAAATGAGAAATTACTAAGAATTGTAGCGATTTAATTTAATATTGGTAAAAGTTCGACCGCGAGAATGTATAAAAAATTGAGGAAAAGGATAATTTAAATCGGAAAATAAGTTCTGAACGTAAGCCACATTAAAGGTAGGTTCTGGACTGAACAGAGATTGAGAGAAATAGCATATACGCATACTCATATACAGGGTTTCCACGGCCAAGTGGGACATAGGGAGAATACATATAAAATCAGTTTTCGGTGAATATTATCTCCCTGGTACTACTTCATTCAAAATTAAGGGCCGCATATTATAACTGGGTTAACAATGAACATCTCCACAATCATAGTACAAAGAAAGTCATTTTAATAAAGCCAAAAAATTATTATTTTTAAATCTATTGCCTGTGAATTCCTAATAAGGCTTTTAATACGCGAGTTAGTGCAAGCGTCCATGGCGCAATGGTTCGCGCGACGACTTAATAACGCAAATGCACGGATTGTTTAGGGTTCGAATCCCGGCAGATTCGTTTTATTTTTTATCTCCAACAATAATGCTACAAATTCAATAACACTACAAAAATCAGAGATTTTGAAGACTAGATTAGGGTAAATAATGAATAATTTTTACAATAACAAAAATGATCACGTGCTATTATTCGATTTTTAATTGTTACTAACGACGAATCTTTTGTCAGAATAAACAACAAAACTTAATCAAGATTAAAAAAAATAAAAAATAAAATTTATTTCTCGGATTCGAACCCCAAACAATCTGTGCCTTAAGTTATTAAGGCGTCGCGTGAACCTCTGCGCCACGGCCACTTGCACTAACTTACGTGTTAAAAGCCTTATTAGGAATTCACGTACAATAGGTTTAAAAATAATAACTTTTTTGGCTTTATTAAAATGACTTTCTTTGTACTATGATTGTGGAAATGTTCATTGTTAACCCAGTTATAATATCCGGCACTTAAATTTGGATGAAGTAGTATTAGGGAGATAATATTCACCGAAAACCGATTTTACATGTATTTTCCCTATGTCCCACTCGACCGTGGAAACCCTGTATAGCAACCAATGGAAGAATTTTGGGAGATTGTTTAAAATGTCTTTAATGTCTAGAAGATTAATGCAGTTGTAAATAATAACGGTTAAATAGCGAAATACTATTTTTTAAATTATATTCTTTATCGTTTTTAGTAATTTTTATTTATACATATTTAAAAAAACGTTTTAAACGTCAATGAAACACATTTTTGACATTTCCTGACTTAGTATTTTGAGTAAAGATAGTCACTTAAGTAGTCACACAACGAAACTTTAAACATTTATATCTCATAAGTAGGTAATAAAGATATAGCAAAATAAAGAAATACGGGTAACTTTTTTTAAATTCCTTTATGTGTTTAAATATAATTTGAAGAATGTTCCTGTTTCCCATTGCCTAAGTACAGTTTCAATGACAAGTCGTTGTATAAAGCGCCCTGCAAAAAAAAGTGAACTAAGTGACAGTTCTCCTAAACAGCTGTGTTTATTTCATTTGTGTTTGTTGCGCAAGAGCTTGCAAGTTAGTGACTGTTTGGAATTGTAACATTTATTCGAAAAAGTTCTGAAAAAATTTCGTAAGATACAGTTCTGCGTAGAAACGACACGCGAGCTGAATGCTGAAAATTCAGTCAAATTGACGGTAAAAAAATACTTGTATAAACCATGTAATTATGTGGTTTATTACCATACTTCTCGAAAATAAATTAACCGAACTCTCTCGATTTTTATTTAGAAAAAGTAGTTCTCTCATCAAGTTAAAAGATTCATACCCTTGAGCTGGATTCGTATTCTAGAATAAGGTTGGTTATAAACCGAGAACTCAATACAGTTTGCATAAAACAAAACTTTAATAGTATGCATGTCAAGAGATATTTGAATATAAAACTTAAGATTTATACGAAACACTTTTCTCGACTAGACTAGAGTTGTCACATCCTGTGTTACAAGTCTATTCGATGAGGTAATCGCGAATGAATTATCATATATATTTCCTCTATTTATACGGTTTACGGCATTTCTCTTCAAACTTTAGCACTTATGACGCACTAATCTTAAACATTGAAATTGCAAATTGACCGCTATATTTTACATTAGTTCTTTTCGCAATGAAAATAAACCTGATAAGTAGGTATACGAAATGAAATGTAATTTTATCCTTAATAGTCGGGAGAGCTTTTCAAAAAAGCCACTTGCTTTAAATAACTAGCTAGTATTAAATTTCATTCGGAAACTAATGAATCATAAAGCTCATATTCTCCAGCTGTGTTTCCTGAAGTATCCAGGAATAGTAGTCTGAATTGGATACATCTGTATGAACAACATGCATCGCACCTTATTTATATTTACTTTTCCTACCGGAAATTATTACTAAAATCATCTTTCCATATAGGTCAGATTACATCAAATAATTCTGCGTTTTCATAGTGATTACTTGCAGGTTTACGTAGCGCATTCGATTATATAAAGTATCCAAATAAACAAAATTAATAAGAAGCAATACTACTTTGATTCAAAACACAGTTTCATCAGTAGGGATCTATAAAGCGAAATTGGAACATAAAATCGATGCAAGTTTGAATGTAATACAACAGTATATGTGTACTAAAATAACCTTTTCACACTCTATTACGATTTAATAATGAACTGAAATAACAAAGATGATTAATTGCGAATATGATTCATGTACATGAAAAGTATCATACACCGCCTTTGATTTGGGATGACCTAATTATTTTTAATTTTTGCGAATGAATTGTCGACATTGTTAGTCGGTGATGGTACATTTTACCATAAGTATTCATTCTTAATTAGATCTTTTTTCGGTCTTTAATGTTTAGAAATAGTTGACATCTGTTCATCTCTATTGACCTATGAAAAGATAACATTATATTTTTGTTTTTTTAATGACATTGGCCTAGTTTAGTATAGTAAAGTCAAAAAATAATGTCTCTATTGATAAATAAAACTTAGTTATTAAATTAAGGCAAGTTTGTGAGCAAAGATTTCGTAAACTGAATAAGTAGTTGCGAGCAAATGGAGTAAATGCCTCATTAATTAATTTAACCTAATGAAAAATAGTCAGTCCTCTGTAACATGCTCTGCCCCCGTATGATATACAAAACTTTATCTAAAGTTGTCCAAATCTCATTTTATTATTTCATTTTCAACTTCAGGATCAAGGAAATTTTTGCAGGATTATGGTAACCACTAAAAATATGCTATAAACAATGTTTTAAACGTGTGATTTCAAAGACAAGGCTATCGTCATCAACCGAATATCGCATTTCGGTATTTTTTTTAATTCGGCACCTAACCATTCTCTCCTTCCATAGTTTAAAAACGTTCAACCAGCTTTCTTTAGGGATACTATGAAAAAAATACTTAACAGCAATGTCAATCTCTTCTTCTGACTGGAAACCTTTCCCTCTCAAATGTTTTTTGAGCTCAAAAAACAGCCAGAAGTCATACATCGCCAAATCCGGTGAGTAAGGAAGATGTTCTATAATTTTGATTTTGTTTTCCACTAAATATTAAACAGTTGTCCCTGCCGTATGGATGACGCGTTATCATGATATAACATGATTCCCTTTCTTGGCACTTTAGTGGACACAGTAGGCAAACAATTTTCCTACACGTTCCTTCCTATACGTTCTGCTTTTTGTAAACCTATCAGATGATGGGACACAAACCTTTTTCAAATGTCAGTGTTCGCGCAATATTGATATCACTTGCGACGATCCAATCTTCAGATTGGACTCTATCATTGCGGTTGTCCTCTTCCACCATCTTCTTTACAGCAGTAATGTTCTCAGGGTTAACAGCAGTTAAAGAGAGCCGGCTTCTTTTCTGTGTACCACAGACTTGCAACCTCGTTAAAATTCTTTATACCATCTATAAACAATAGCCAATGATGGTGCGAGGTCCCCAAGTGCCGATTTTAACCTTTCCTCCACTCATATGCGCTCAAGTCTTTTCTTGAAATAATAGTAAATCATTCTCTCGTGATAATTCCATTTTTTTGATAACACAAGCTTATTCTATGGGCACTATTCAATAGAATTACACAAACTAAACTGCAGTTGACAGATACAATAATACACTATTTAATAAACAACAATTTGTTTTGCACGGATAACTAGATTTTTCAATTCTCAATAATTGTAGCTTATCCCTCGTATGCTACTCTATTGTTCATAATTAAACAAAAACATTAAAACTAAAGTTGTCCTGGTTATTATTGTCCCATTTTACATGTGGATTATATTGTGTCCGGTAGTGATTATTTCGGCGATTTATAATTCCTTGCCTGTCCAATTTAGCTTCATCGGTTCACACAATCTTATGAAGAAATCTTGAATCTTCGGCCATTTTTGTCTCATTACAAAGACATAATCCGGGCACAGCTATTTCAGAGAAATGGTACATTTTATGCTGTTTTTAATATTATGTGGCTTGATGCTTTTGAAGTATCCAACTCCAGTGAATAAGCTTGAAAATAGGCCAAAACATTCATCTCATTCTCTCGGTTTTCGGTAATTTCGACTTGCTTTTACAGTCCCAGCTACCATAAACCGAGCTTTAAGCGAACATTCAGAATTCTAAATTTTCTCTAACCACGAAGACTTCCTCGTTGTAGCAGCTATGGAGAAAGATCAAATATGAACGTAAAGGCTTTCAAATAGTTTTTTTTTAAGTAGCTTGTCAATATTTAGAAAAACGTCATTATTGCGGCCTCTCTGGATGAAATTATCCGAGCATATTGTGTAGAAACTAAGTGCCTTTTCAAGAAGAAAATAAACCCTTCCTTAAATTTTTATCCGCAGTTGTATGAGATACCATGTTTGCTAATCCTTACTTCCTCTTTGGATAGCAAAAAATCAGCTGCAATATTTTTGAAATATCGGTCAGCTAATATAGTTCAATCAGCTCGCAAAAGTGCACCACAGTTTCCACAGTCACCATAGCCATGCCATATAAAATTTATGCAGCTATGTAGTATTGATTTTTACATTAGACCTTTAATAATTGTATTGCACAATTTGTGTACTAATGATGTCAATGCTTTGTGTTGTGCATTTGATGGTTTTGTATTTCTGTCTTAGAACAATAATAATTGATTGGACATTACAAAATCTTTTTTGGTACAAACACTGTTAAAGGTTGACATTTCGTCACGGTTAACTTCAATTAGAAATGCTATACTATTGCGTAGGATGCGTCACTAGTGTTAATAGTGAAGTCACAAGAGCACTGTCAAAATCCTTCTTGCGCTGAAGCACTTGTGTGATTATTGCTGGAATCACTTGATTGATTGAATTGTCACTTGATTTTCATTCTCTAAATTAGTTAAGTTCACGGTCGAAGTAATCATTTACATAGTTTAATTTAAAAATTGATCTTTGTTATAAAGTTGAAGACATCGTGTACTCGGATCACAAAGTCATATTACTTTATTCTGAGCTGAGAAATTATCGCGATAAATGATTTGAGTATCGCAGAAGTTATAATACTGTTAACAAAAAATCTTTCCTACGTTTTTTGCAAAATGAAAATTGGTATGATATGTACAACGCACAGGGGTTGAATGGTAAGTTTCAAGCTTTCTTCGACACCTTTCTGTATCATTTTGATATTGCATTTGAATACAAGAAAGTGTGTCTTAATAAAAATTCCAAAAGCTGGATAAATGATGAAGTTAAACGGTCTAGTTCTCTCCTCAAAGACTTATACTGCAGAAGTCATGTCCAGTCTTGGAAGATACGTATAGATCTCGTAAAAATCAATACGAACGCTTGCTTAATACTACTAAAAATAATCATATCAATTTCCAAATAAATCACTCTGAGAATAAAACACGTACTACTTGGAATATCATAAATAATTTAACAAATAAATCTCCTTTCAAATGCAGCAATATGCAGATCATAATAAATAATAAGGTTGTGAAATCTCCAGAGCGAATCGCCGAATCATTTAGGGTCATATTTATAGTCCGTGCTTGAGGTTGTGTCGATGCTTGAGCACGCGATTTTGACAGATTTGTAATGGCATTTACGTCAAAATCGCGTGCTCAAGCATCGACACAACCTCAAGCACGGACTATAAATATGATCCTTAATGAATTCTTCCAACAAACTCCAATCCAAATCACTAATTCTGTACCTAAGGTGAATTTACCAACTAACCATATACAATGTAATTCTCATAGTATGTACCTCTGTCCCTTTACAGAACTGGAAATGCTATCAATATTTGATAAAATAAAAATAAACCAACAGCGGGTTGCGACGGTATACCGGCTTGTATTCTGAAGGAATACAAGGTCGAGCTTATACAACCCATCACTTACCTAGTTAATCTGTCATTTGAAGAGGGCATTTTTCCCCAAATTCTTAAAACTAGTTCTATAAAACCGATACATAAAAAAGGGAATACATCTTATATAAATAACTATCGGCCCATCTCTCTTACATCCAGTTTTTCTAAGCTATTTGAGTATGCGATGCTTGATAGAATAAATCGATTTCTCGAAAAATTTGAACTTTTATCTAGCCAACAACATGGCTTTAGGATTGGTAAGTCCACCATTACTGCTTTATTAGAATTACATAGTAATATACTTAATAATATTGAGAAAAAACTGTATCCTATTGGTATTCTCTGTGACTTAACTAAGGCTTTCGATTGTGTCAAACATAATTTACTAATAGAAAAATTGCAGCTAATGGGCTTGCGCGGTAAGGTAGCTGAATGGTTGACATCCTATCTCTCTGATCGAGTTCAATTGGTTGAAATTGAAGTAATTAATGGAAATACTACGAAAAAATGTCGATCTTCCGTTTTACCTAGCAAAATTGGTATACCTCAGGGTTCGATCTTAGGACCAGTTTTGTTTTCACTCTTTTTAAATGATATCATTCAATTTTTAAGCGAATATTACGTTGTATGTTATGCCGATGATACTACGGTTCTTATTGCTGAAACAGACTCCCACATAGAATCTACAGCAAATATAATGCTGGATAGAATGTATACTTGGTTCTGCGCCAATGGACTTTCCCTAAGCTTCGAAAAAATTAAGTATATTCTTTTTCATACTTCACAAAAGAAAATTAAGTCATTTCCTAATCTAGTAATAGCAAATAATAATGTTTCCTATACTAGATCTGCTAAACTCTTGGGGTTAACACTTTCAGAAAATTTAAAATGGGAAGACCACTGTAAATGTTTAACTTCTAAGCTAAATAAGGTCATCTTTAAAATAAGGCAATTAAAACCATTTACTAATACAGAAACATTGAAAATAGTGTACTATTCTGAATTTCAATCTTTACTGCTGTATGGAATCCTCTTATGGGGTTCTGGTTCTTCTACCGGGGAAGTTTTTCTTAAACAGAAGGCTGCTATAAGGTGCATTACTGGTATCAATCAATTATCTTCATGTAGAAATCACTTCGTGTCTTTAAAAATTCTCACTATTTATGAATTATATATTTTAGAAGCTAGTTGTTACATCCACAAAAACAGAGTCAAAATATTCAATAGGAACAATAACTCGCATAATTACAATATCAGAGAGAGGGGATACATCCAGCAAAATTCAATTTACAAATAACTGCAGTAAGCCCTAGGATTTACTGCATTAAAATTTATAATCATCTTCCGAAAAATTGGAAAACACTTACTTTTAAGAAATTTAAGAACACTGTAAAGTCATGGCTACACACTCAATCACTGTATTCATTTGGTGAGTTTTTTAATTTAGAAATAAGATAGGTGTAAGTTAGTTTCTAAGTATTAGGTTACTTTCACACTATTTTACTACTTTTTTTTGGATAGATATATGTACTTGCTTTCTTTCGTTTTTGCTTGTGACGATTTTCATACCTTGTATTTGGTCGCTGAAATAAAGATATATTATTATTATTATTATTAGTTGAATTAGTTAGCAGTATCGAATAAACAATTTTCTTTTTATTTTCTGGAAATATTTCAAGGTATCAACACTTGAACTTTTCCGTCCCCCATATTGTTTAATTGTAGATCAATTTTGCTGCAGAATCTGCTGACAAGGTGACGAATGATCGTCGGAAGCAATGTCCGGTGTATAATTCAGTATTTGGCAGTTGCAAAAATTGTGCTATAGCTGCAAGCATTTTTCCAAGTATATTTGGCAAAGTTCATCATGACAACAAGTCCCTAATATGCCCATAATGGCAGTTACCTTATACATTAAGTATTTTTCATCTGATAGATTCGATAGAATAAGGTTAGAATTAGTCAAATGTCGGAGGTTGTTGGTCTTGCATTTAGTGGAACGTTGACGAGACTGAAAAGGTCGAAACTACGTGATCCGTTACTAATGCTTCATCTCTGCTTCAGCATTCTATCATGTTCAATAAATTGTTTCAAAATTTATATGTAAATACCTAATGGCCAATTAGTCTGCAATGGAACACGTTTACCCACACGTTATCTTTCTAAACACTGAATGAGATATCTTTTTGTTAGACTCGAATAAAATTTGCCATAATAAATGATAAACCGAAAATAATAACGACTTAATTACATTGTTTGCAGCGATATTTATAAAAGTATTATATAATATAACACAAAATTCGTATTCACCATTTTCTAGTTTACTGCTTAGCTATCAGCATCGCTTTATTGTTTGAATATTGTTAGTACCGATTTTATATGTCTGGTACAGAATTAGCCAGTTTTATTACACTACTATGGTCTTTTGTTCAACCAATACTAGACAGCTTTATTATAATGTCGAAAGATGCCGTTGAATACAGAATTACATGCAGAATTTTAACGCAAACACATAAAAAAGTTTTGCAATTATAAAAAAATATATTTACGACTTAGCACATGTCACGGATATTATTATTTGATTACTGCATGCTGCTGAATAAATCGATTCTGGGCTTACACTTGATCTTTCCGTATTATGTAAATTAATATCTACAGAACGATCGTTTTCCTCTCTATCTGTATAAACACAGATGCGAATATTTATTCCGTTGAAATCTCCGACTTAATTTCTAAATTAACGTTTTTCTTTAAGGTTTTTTTCAAAAATATATTACGTACGCGTACATAAACATCGAGAAAAACGTGCGTCTGGTGTGCGGTATTTGTTCCCAATAAATATTTAAACTCTGGATTTAGAAAATTTGTCTCATTTTTTAAACCCAGTACAAATATACAACCGGGCGAGGAGATATTTGAGAACGTATACTACATTTACGTAAATCGGAATCTCTTGCTGTATATTTGGTAGGAGAGGAGATTTGCAACGCTTCGAATTCTTTACAAGGTTCTTAATGATACAAGAATTTATTTATTTAGGGGTTTCTGTACGGAATCGTAATTACGTGTAAATGGACGGCATCTGTTGTAGCAGCTGGGTATAAATAGGAATACTAGTGCTAATAGTAAGATGAGAAAAAAGTTCTAGGTACACAATTTTCAATAATTTTTGTATGGAACCATACTTTAAAAACAATCTTTTTGGTTAATGATGTAATCTGCCTTATTTTTTTCTATTATTCTTCTTTATTTTGATATTTGAAAACTGAAAAGCATTTTTAGTGCATTCAAAATAGCAATTGAGATCTCTATTAGATTATAAACAAGGAGAAGAATTGTACGGTTTGTATAAATATTAAATGAATTGCTGGATTGTCAAATTTTGTTCTTGGTATGTGTGTGTGATTAAAGGCAGAGAGATTCACCTCCTTAAAACGTATAGAGTTCAACTTAGGTCAAGGTCTAAAACTGCTCACTCTATTCTCACGAAGAACCAACTAAGATCCGAAATTTTGCTTTAATTTCAATCTATTATATTTACATCTGAGAAAGAGAAGTAGGCGTTGTTGGAAATCGAAACTTAGTAATAATTGGATTAGATTAAACGGGTCGATAGCTGCAGTGAGGAGACGGTGACATTTTTTAGAAAGTTGAAATCCGCATCGACTTACCATTCGCTCTTGGCAGCAAAGTGATTAACAGCATTATAAAAGGCGGTATGATGCTGTCACAAAGTCATTAGAACACAATTTACACACACAAAACTACACTGCGAGTGTTGCAGTGATAGCCAGACAAGACAAGTATAGTACAGCTTACGGAGTCAATACAACTAAGCACCCACCACACATAAAAAAAAAGATTGTGAATGTTCTGATTCGGATTTGCCTTTATCTCATGTTTCCACATCTCAACATTCATGTATTTATGTTTATTTTGGTCGACATCCATAGTTAGTCAACTGCTGTACTTGATGCAGATCCATAAGACTCCTTAACTTCAAGGGATACAAGTACGATGGTTGCAAAAAAATGATGTCTGCAATTGGAAATTCTTTAAATGATTTAAGTTTTAATGGAGGTTGGCTCATTCTCCCATCTTCAAAGATCTTCTTTGACTGACTTTAGATGCCGATCATTCTAGATCCGACTCAGTCAAACAGCTAGTTATTGACTTTCCCGATTTGGTTATTCTATCAACCGATCTGCAAAGTTATCGTGAATTGTTGTGCAAGTCTTCAAACCTTCTTACCTGGAACTGCTGTTTAGTTCTTAAATAAAGGGCTTCCTTGCTTTCTGTGATCTGATGCCCTGTGTTTGCTCGAAATGGCAGAGGACAGTCAATTTAGTGTTCAGAATGTCCACTGTCTGACCTTTAAACGATATTGTCAGTCAATGGTGGTGTTATCTATAAAGATTACCAATTCTGTTGTATTATATTTTTTTCTAGAAACGTTTAAGATTTATCCTCTTCTGGTTTTTTGACATTTTAATATACAATACTGTTTAATTAATACATTAAACTATATGTACTTAAGATATGTCGTCAATATTTTTCTATGCACATTAATGTCCTCTTGCGAACCTTTTGAATCAAATTTTGATAGGAGTTATGATGTTATTCAAAAAATCTCTTTCATAAATAATAATAACGATGTCTTTACTGCAACGTCAATTACTTCAGTAATTGTCATCGTTGTTAATAAAGTTTAAACATCGTTTCATGTTAAAATTTGGAGAAGATCAATTACGTTGTTTTGTGCTATACTATAATAAATGGGGCCATAAAGTTTGTGTAGTATCGGAGATAGAAGAAAGCTTTTAGGAGATCGTTTCTGCAAATCAGTAAACCTATAGATCGATTTTAATATTCAGGACATGGCCACCACTATGGCAGCAATTTTAAAAATTTCATTACGAATGACGAAAAGTGGGGTTATTTGTAAGGATAACAAAAAGAAATTGTTTAAAAAAGGTGCAATTTTTACTAGTTATTAACAAAAGAAAACAGTTTAATCAAAGAAAAGCGTTTAGAAAAAAAATTTCAATGATCAGTATATAGGACTAAAATTAAGTTGTAAACAAATTTTTCAAATAACTTTTTTGCCATGTTTAAAAATAATAATTTTTTTGCCATTCGTAATGAATTTATCAAAATTTCCACCATTGTTTTGGTCATGTGACATATGTCAAAATCGATCTTTAGGATTTTCGATATCCAGAAACGATCTCCTAGAAAGTACAGGGAGAGGAATATTGTTTGAACGCATTTGGCATACCTGACTTAGATAAGCTAACTTCATAGTTGTTGCGAATGTCATATGCTATGTTGGATATTTGGTGGTAGGTTAGGGATATTCATGGACCAGAGCTGCCAAATGCGTTCAAACAATCTCGCTCTCCCGATATTTTGTAACTTTTTTTACATATTTAGTTATGTTTATTTAAAGTCTCTCCAATAAAGTTTCTTTTTCTGAACATCGGATTTGTGGTAGAAATTTTTATATTAATTGTATTGGATACAACTGTAACGACTTCCTAAGCTGTATTGTTTGGGAAGACTAACATTGCAATTCTCGCTATGTAATTATAGCAAATGTAAAATGTTTTGTCGTGGTTTTGTTATTATTTCACCTTATCCTAAGTTATATAGAGCTATTCATTGCGTCCCAAGAATGAATGGTGGCTCAGTTGCGTGATTACTCGATTTGCATTCCACATTTTAAGTTTTTCAATTAAATTGTGGTATATATTGCATGTCAGATGAATATGTTCAGAAATCAAACATTTATGGCTTATAATTAATCAGCTTAATTCTTCAAATACTTGTAAATGTTCTTTGTGAGAAATTCTAGTAGGCAGTTTCTGTTATCATTACAGTTAAGTCCTTCCTTATAAAATTTCTAAAAATTCTTGACTTCGACGTTAATAAATATATGCTGTTATTTATCCCTCCTATTCTTTTTATTTACGACTGCACGAGCGGTACAATCCGTAAAGGCAAACTCGGCCTAACGAAAGACCCATGCCGTTTTAGTCTTTTCAAGCAGGTTGTACCCGGACAAAGAAGTCCGCAACCCGGTCAAGAGTTATTGGACTTACTTCAGGATCATCTAGTCTGGGCAGTTAACAAGGAGATCCACTGAAGTTTCTTCCGCACTCCCATAGTTTCTACACAGGGGAGAGTTTCCTAGGTGCATGTATTTATTCAGTGAGCAGTGACTGGTTAAGATCCCTGTTAGTTACCTCAACCTGTATCTGCTCATAACAGCAATGGCTAGCGGCGAGTTCAGATCTGACACGTCAATTTTGGACCTATGAATGGTCATGCGCTGGCACCTCTTGCTAATTTATCAGCTATTTCGTTGCCTCTGACTCCAGAATGGCTTGGCACCTATCACAGCGTAATTCTGTAATGTTTCGCCAATTTTTGGAGCTTCCTGTAGCAGTCAAGTACCACCTCGGAATCAAACCTGACAGCCCGCAGTGCTCTAAGGGCAGCCTGGCTGTCAGATAAAATTTCTATCGAACCATTTACCTGCGAGCAGTTTAGAATGCCTTCTGCGCAGGTCTAGATGACAATTGTTTCGACCGGGAAGATGTTTCTCAAATTTCCTTTTCTCATAAGGCAACCTGTTATTTAATATCTACACAGTTCTTATTTCTATTAAATAAGTCCCACTATTGAGAGCAATTTAAATGTTGTTAAAGTATCTGTCATGTTTCATATCTGAAGTAATGAGTGAGTAATGATCATAATGAAAAAGCAATCATATCCTTACTGGGTATTCAAATTAATCAATTATTTCTTTTTATGAATCATTATATTATTAATAGTTAATTTAACTTGCTAATGTGCTCGTAAAATATAAACAATATCAGTTTAGGAAATATGTATCTCTTGAAAACAAGTACATTATTTTATTAACTGTCACAATGCTAACGGGACAATCTACCTAGAACTGCATTCACAACCGCTTTAATATAATCTGTATCGTGCATATCGTGATCTCATTTGTCGATCATCATTTAATTTTAGCGATAGTGTATTGTTTTTCGCGACATACATACTTTCTACATGTCATCAGTACCCGAAGCCAGTTTAGCAAGAATATTCTATATAGCAAGTAATAATAATAATAAATAGACGTTACAAATGCGAATTTATTGATGTAAACCGCGACTGATTGTAATTGCTTCTTTTACAACTAGGTGTGCCCCGGTTTTTCTTAAGTCGCTAGATCTGTAATAGGATAAGGCACTTTAATGTTACGTCTAGATTAGATCGATATTTTTCCAATTATTGCCTTGTTGGCTTTCACTTTATTGATGAATGCGTAACTGTTTTAGTTTTATTTATTACATAAATAGTTTAGTTTATAGGTTTTAGCACGCTATTAATAAAGATTATTTTCGAAAATTAACTAAGTAATATTAACACAGATTTATTTATAAAAACATTATTCATATACTCAATAAACATAACCTAGGATACCATCGCTTTTTAACGTAAAAGTTTAATAAGTATTATTACTTATGCGTGGATCTTTAGGAAAACAGAATTGATTGCATTGAAAATAAGATTTGCGGCTCTCGATGTTGCCGGAGGTGATACGACCTTGAAGATATTTAAAAACGAAAGAGAATATTGACTAACTCTGCTGTAAAAAAATTCAGAATAGACAACCTAGATTTCTCAAAAGTTAACAGGAATTAAACATTTTATAAATGATTGAGATCGCCGGTAAATGAAATAGAAATTATTATTTTTTAAAGACTTGTGGTGTCCGAGATTTTTTGAATTGAAAGATGCCCGAGGAAGCCACGTGACCAAAACGCTGCGTGACGTAGAAACTCTGTAAACGTTACCGGTCTAATTTGTAGGTTATATTGTTGATTGAAGGAATACATAAAGATGCGCTATCTATGACAGTTAACAGAAATTTATCCCATCAAATGGAGATTTGCATTTGGCATTATATAGGATCTGAAATGTCTGTCAACTGTCATAGGTAGCGCATCTTTATGTATTCGTTCAATCAACGGTTATATTCAACACTTTAATACCTATAATCTATCCTTTTGGGGATGCTAAGGCATGAATTATTATTATTATTATCTTGACGAAGTAGGTAGGTTAAAATAGGGACAGTGAAAATATGTATTCCTTCAACGGAATTTTATACAGTGACCGGCAGAAAGTGCGCAGCATATGGGAAAATAGTTTACCTTTGACTATAGCAAAATTATGTTATTGCATCATATCTCGGCATGATTTGAGACCAGAATAGCACTCGCGATTTCTGCCGAAACTCTCATCGTATACGAGGGAGAGTCAAAAATACAAAATTACGCTAAGAGTAAAGTGCCCCATTTTTAACATTAGACTTTTCTTTATTGACCAATAGTTCTTTGGTTTTAAAAATCAAAGTAAAATATCGAGTTTCATTCGCTTTTGATGAAAAATTTCAGTTTACTGTTTATTCTGAATTATCCTGTATAAGAAATTGAGCGCGCTCATACAATACGCAAATCTTACTCTCTGTAGACATCGTAACAGTTAACCATAAATAATACGTCGCAAAAGTCAGCTACAAAAATAATATAGCTCTTGAAAATAAAAATTCAAGAATGTGAAATAATTTTGCTGCACTGCATATTTTACGTTTTCAGAAGGCAAAAATTTTTATTTAACTGAAATTGTGTGATTCATTTTAACTTAATCATCTTTAAAATTGTAATATTTTTTCATAAAATTAGCAACACTTTTTTATTCAGGTTTTAATAATAATACTAGTAAAGATACATGATAGGAAATAAAACTCAAAATACATTAACAAAATCGTAAACAAAAATATTTATTTACAAGTACATTATTTTTCTACGTGAGCTCACACATTCTCTATACATTTCATTGTCCTGTTGTTAAATTCTTGTGCTACGTTTCTTAAAGAAACCGGATTAATTTGAACGACACACTGCCTAATCGTATTTTCTAAATGGTCCAGATTTCTAAATGGTCGATGTTTGTATACTTGGTTCTTTAAGTAACCCCAGAGAAAGAAATCCATTGGAGTAATGTCAGGCGATCTTGCAGGCCAATGATTTTCTGAAAACCGTCCGATCCATTTTTGAGGAAATTGTTGATTAAGCCATTCTCTTACTTGCAATGTAGAATGGATCGAAGCACCATCTTGTCGAAAATACATATTCGCTCGTAGATTTAAAGGTATATCATCTAGGAACTCGTTAAATTCATTCTGCAAGAATTGTAAATATCTACCTGCATTTAAATTTTGCCGGAAAAAATATGGTCCAACTATTTGAGTATTCAATATACCACACCAAACGTTTGTTTCAAATGAATAATGGCTTTTACATTCAATTGTAAAATTAGGATTTTGATTAGCCCACCACCTACAATTTTGAGAACTTACTACGCCTATTTGACTTCCAAAATAGGGATTATCTTCCTTCTTGCCTTGGAACCAAAAACAAAAGTCAATTCTAGCATCTAGATCTCTTTGTTGAAGAGTATGGGTGAATTTTGGTTTATATGGTAAGTACTTGTTTTTTTTAAGAATTCTTGTAATCGATTTTTCGGAAATACCTAATACTTCTTTTCTTTCGGACAATGGCATAGTAGGAACTTCATTTACTGATAATAACACAATTAAACTATTTTCTTCATTAGTTACACTTTTCTCATGGGGTTGCTTGTAATTACTTTCCACCGAACCAGTCTGTTTAAATTTGTTCACAATTCGGCATACAGTAGAATCGTGAATATTTTTATTGTGTCTATTGTTAAAAATATTTGCTGTTTCGCGATAGCTATAGTAATTTTCACCACGAATTAGAACTATTTCTACCTTTTCTTGTATCGATAATCTTTCCGCTTCCATTTTGATAACAAAACTAAATGTCTAAATGACATTCAATTAAGTTCATTTTTTAAAATCAAACACATGTAGTACAAAAAAACATCGTCGAAAAAAAACATGTCGAGGATTTTTTTATTTTTGTCGCTCTTTCTCGTCAAGCGTTTATTATTAAAACCTGAATAAAGAGAAGTGTTGCTAATTTTATGAAAAAATATTACAATTTTAAAGATGATTAAGTTAAAATGAATCACACAATTTCAGTTAAATAAAATTTTTTGCCTTCTGAAAACGTAAAATATGCTGTGCAGCAAAATTATTTCACATTCTTGAATTTTTATTTTCAAGAGCTATATTATTTTTGTAGCTGACTTTTGCGACGTATTATTTATGGCTTTCTGTTACGATGTCTACAGAGAGTAAGATTTGCGTATTGTATGAGCGCGCTCAATTTCTTATACAGGATAATTCGGAATAAACAGTAAACTGAAATTTTTCATCAAAAGTGAATGAAACTCGATATTTTACTTTAATTTTTAAAACCAAAGAACCAATGGTTAATAAAGAAATGTCTAATGTTAAAAATGGGGGTACTTTACTCTTAGCGTAATTTTGTATTTTTGACTCTCCCTCGTATACGATGAGAGTTTCGGCAGAAATCGCGAGTGCTATTCTGGTCTCAAGTCATGCCGAGATATGATGCAATAACATAATTTTGCTATAGTCCATAAACCATTTTCCCATATGCTGCGCACTTTCTGCCGGTCACTGTATAAGGTTGTGGAAGATAAGAACGTGCATAGCTTACTTCAAAAAAAATGGTAAGTTTCAGTTTTTCTTACAGTTTTTTGGTATTTACACATGCAGATAACTGACAGTTCGACTGAAACTGATACAATAATGCAATTTTTTCCCAAACGCCAATTATTTAAACATATTTTTATATAAAAATATGCCGTCCCGAAGTGGAGTCGAACCACCTTGTAGGGCTATCGCGGCTCTACCGCAAACCGTTGCGACCACCGGGGGGGCTTCGACTACACAAGTAAACTTCACAATTATATGCGAACGAGATGAGAAACTGAGATTGAACGGAAAACTGATCTGACCGTCTAAAGGTACCTACACTAATCTTAATACCATAATACTTGTATAGGTTAGGTACTTGTACTTACATCAAAATGATCAGTACAACAATATCCTGTAGTTTTCTCTGACAAAGGTACATCTCTCCTCATGGCAGTGAACCATTTTTTTCTTATTGTTACATCCCTGGGGATTGTGATGAACTTTTTATCAGGGGTTTTCACGGTGGAACTTTTTACACATTGGCACTGCACAATACTTGTATGTTGCAAACGTTTTAGTCAAAACAAGATGAAAAATTGTCTTTCAAAAGCTAAAAATTAAAATTTAAAAAGTAAAAGAAATCGTCCAAATACAATAGATTTCGATAACATAAACTGACGTCTATGATTGACATATACACAATATCATACGTCACAATTTTAGTTCACGTAAAAGCCGCGTTTTGGGAGAGCGCTGTAATCGTGTTTCTTTCTTCCCCGATTTCTAGATGAAAAAATATATTTTTTCGTCTGGGAATAAAAGGAATGGATATTTCTCATGATTATCTTTAAATTTAAAGAATAATTACAAAGTACATACATAGTTTGTCTATTCAATCAGCTAATAACTGACAATTAACTAGTCCCATTACGATTTCTGAACTTATCCAGCCATCCAAATCTCGCTTCAAAATCTCCAAATCTTCTCTTCCAATTACTTGTTGATGAAACCACCTTTTTTTTGCAGTAGTATTAGGGTGTCTATTGTCCGTTTATGGCATCGATTTCAGTCGTCTTACAGCTCTTTCAAAGTACGTTTTGTTGGTCTTTGTTTGGTCTTTTTCTATGCCGTTCAATATGGCCAATGATGCCAAATGAAGAATTTGTGGCATATTATGCATATTTCATTGCTTTAAAAAAGGTTAGTAGTGAAAAGGGCACTGCAGACGAGGTTTTTACCGTTTATGGGATTATTAGAACCATCCGCAATTGATTTAAGAAATTTAAAGCTAGCAATTTTGATTTGATGATGAAGATGAAGACTGCAGCCACCGCCCGGTAACGACGAATGCGAACTCATCAAGAGTATGCTCGCTGAAAATCCGCGAGATAGTGGATGCCACTAACATTCCCAAAACAAGGATCCATGATTATATTCAATGATCAGTTTAAGATGGGATATGTAAATCGATATGAAGTTTGGGTTCCACACCAATTGACCGAGACCGACCTTATGAATTGCGTCTCTATCGTCGTATTGGCGTCTCTTTTTAAACAGAGGAGAGACGAGATTTGGATTTTATATCAAAATTTTCATCGAAAACGCAGTTGATCTAACGAAAATCGACCTTCAACTATTGCGAAGTGAGGCCTTCACCCGAAGAAAGTTCTTTTATGCAATTGGTGAGACTGGAAAGGTGTAGTGCACTACGAGATATTAATACTGCGAAATATTTCAATCAACTCGATAAATTGAAAACTACCATGGCCGAAAACTGCCAGAATTGGCGAACCAACGAGGTGTCGTCTTGTTTCTCTCGTTAAAAATATTCTCTCCGTGATAAATGTTGCCAAATCGGAAAGTTAAACAAAAAACTCACCTTGACGAATATTTTGCAAAGTAAGTCTCACCCATTTTGAAAAGACGGCATAATGGGCAGGCAAAAAAAGAAAACTGTAGGACAATATCTAACCAGAAAGTGAAAAGTGCCGCAAACATTTTTAAGTTTTCTTTTTGCCAGATATTGCTAACTATTGATGAAACCTGTGCCAGAAGACGTTCTTTTTTTCTATTAATGCAATTTCGTCTGGATTTTCTAACTACGCAGAGTTTAGTAATCCTGTCATACTTCGCTATCTGTCAAATTTGTTTTTTATAAGTTCACTTTACTTGTAAAGTAATGTTTAAGGTAGCAATCTAATAAAAATTAGTGCGAACAAAATTCTTTACGTATGATTCAGCTCCCACTAATTTTCCTATTCTTTTTCATGTCTTACAGTATCTGTTGTAATAATGATATCAACATAGATAAATCTAAAAAGCACGTGTACAATCTTAACACCTCATTTACAAACAATTTATAAATAGCTATGACCTGAGAGCACCATTAAACTAGCAAATTTAATTTAATAGTGTTACGTGTCGGCATGCATTTGGAATTATATATTGTTTTCGAGCTTAAATTGTTTACACACTGAATGGTAGAATAATAATGAGAATTGTAACAAGGTTTTTCGTCCGTCCTTCAAGTTTTGCGCGTAAACATTACAAGAGAAGCACGAACTTTCTGCCATAGATTTAAATATTGTTACATTTCGCCAAAAAAAATATTAATAGTGCAAACGATATACGCTAGAAAAAAAAACATAACATTATGCATTGCGTAATACACAATTTAGGTAACTCGTTCTAGCGCTTTATAACTCACAGCGTAAACTTACTTTCAACGAGTTAAAATGTAGGATTCAGTGATGTCATTAAATTACACTCGAAGAGCTGAAAAATTGGTGTGTGCAAAAACTAATTTGATAATTGCATATGATAAATACAAATTAATTCTGTAGTTCACGTCATATCTTTCGAGTTATATTTTAACTAATTGCCATAACTAAAGAGAGCGTTATTTTTTTGTATTGTGCCTTTAATGAAACGGATAGAAAGATTAAAACATTTCCTTTTCCTGTTCTATAATGAGATTATTAAATAAATTTTATTGACAATTCTTAATTTGATTTATCTTTTAAATTACTTAAATGGGTTTTTGTGTCTTTTTTCTAATTATTGCCAAAACAATCAGTATAATTCAGCTCAAAATATTTAATCAGTGAGAATCATCGATAGAAAATAGAGGATTGCAAAATAGATTACTTGTTTAAGCAGCCCAATCGAAATATTTTTCAGGGATTCACCAGTCTTACTCAGTACAGAAGAGCAATTCTAGGTTTCGTCCGGTCTTAACTTTGACAGAAAAAGGTTTTCCAAGCAAATCGAAAACCAGGTCCATTTAGAAATAATTATCCCGGTATTGGATGGTTGCACGCTATAATTCTTTTATTCTGGGTTGAGCATTCGGTGTAATTCACTTTAGATA